>SJXQ01003950.1:116501-209068 GCA_006408695.1 Aepyceros melampus | reverse complement strand
TTGGAAGAAAAGTTATGACCAACCTAGATAGTATATTCAAAAGCAGAGACATTACTTTGCCGACTAAGGTCTGTCTAGTCAAGGCTATGGTTTTTCCTGTGGTCATGTATGGATGTGAGAGTTGGACCGTGAAGAAAGCTGAGTGTTGAAGAATTGATGCTTTTGAAGTGTGGTGTTGGAGAAGACTCTTGAGAGTCCCTTGGACTGCAAGGAGATCCAACCAGTCCATTCTGAAGGAGATCAGCCCTGGGATTTCTTTGGAAGGAATGATGCTCAAACTGAAGCTCCAGTACTTTGGCCACCTCATGCGAAGAGCTGACTCATTGGAAAAGACCCTGATGCTGGGAGAGATTGGGGGCAGGAGGAGAAAGGGACGACCAAGGATGAGATGGCTGGATGGCATCACCGATTCAATGGACGTGAGTCTGAGTGTACTCTGGGAGTTGGTGATGGACAGGGAGGCCTGGCGTGCTGCGATTCATGGGGTTGCAAAGAGTTGGACATGACTGAGCAACTGAACTGAGCTGAACTGAACTGAGTAAGTTTTCCTTTTCTGTCAGACGGTGGAAATGTCAGAGACATACCACAGTGGCACTACTTGGCTTCCAGTTTCCTTCAAAATTTAAGCTGTTACTCCTTTCTGGTTGCAATCTTTATACAACTTTATGTAAATTCAGATGGATCCCATTTTCTAGGAAAGTAATATATTACAAACAAATGCATAGGAAAGATTCAAAAAGACACATGCCGAAGTGTTACTAGTGTTTCTCTGGAAGGATAAAATTATGAAGTATGGATACTCTTTCTGTTCCTCTTTCAGTCTGAAACTTCTGATTTTTCTACAATGAGCACAGATGATTCATGCAATAAATTTGAACAAGTAAATCTATTTTAAAAGTATGAGAGGGAATTTTTTTGACACCCTTTTAAACTTCTAGTTCACTTTCAGCCACTGTAACAACAGCTCTGCATGACTTTCCTTTTTGTGCACAGACTGAAATGCTTAAAGATGCATAAAGAGTTGCAAAATTGTCTCATGGTACACCAGCACTTCTAACACTGGAAGAAAAGAGTGATTGTTATGTCAGCCAGTTTTCAGCTGAGAAAATGATATATTGTCTCCCTGCATAAGGAGACTGGAGTTTTATTGTGAAGTCCCCTTTTCTAACTCCTGCATTTGGTGTTTCTCTTGTTCTAAAGGGGCTTTCAATTTAGACCATAATTCCAGGGGAGCTATTTCAAATCCTGAAAGATGATGCTGTGAAAGTGCTGCACTCAATATGCCAGCAAATTTGGAAAACTCAGCAGTGGCCACAGGACTGGAAAAGGTCAGTTTTCATTTCAATCCCAAAGAAAGGCAATGCCAAAGAATGCTCAAACTACTGCACAATTGTACTCATCTCACACGCTAGTAAAGTAATACTCAAAATTCTCCAAGCCAGGCTTCAGCAATACGTGAACCGTGAACTCCCTGATGTTCAAGCTGGTTTTAGAAAAGGCAGAGGAACCAGAGATCAAATTGCCAACATCCACTGGATCATGGAAAAAGCAAGAGAGTTCCAGAAAAACATCTATTTCTGCTTTATTGACTATGCCAAAGCCTTTGACTGTGTGGATCACAATCAACTGTGGAAAATTCTGAAAGAGATGGGAATACCAGACCACCTGACCTGCCTCTTGAGAAATCTGTATGCAGGTCAGGAAGCAACATTTAGCACTGGACATGGAACAACAGACGTGTTCCAAATAGGAAAAGCAGCATGTCAAGGCTGTATATTGTCACCCTGCTTATTTAACTTCTATGCANAAAGAGATGGGAATACCAGACCACCTAACCTGCCTCTTGAGAAATCTGTATGCAGGTCAGGAAGCAACATTTAGCACTGGAAATGGAACAACAGACGTGTTCCAAATAGGAAAAGCAGTATGTCAAGGCTGTATATTGTCACCCTGCTTATTTAACTTCTATGCAGAGTACATCATGAGAAACGCTGGACCGGAAGAAACACAAGCTGGAATTAAGATTGCCAGGAGAAATATCAATAACCTCAGATATGCAGATGACACCACCCTTATGGCAGAAAGTGAAGAGGAACTAAAGAGTCTCTTGATGAAAGTGAAGAGGAGAGTGAAAAAGTTGGTTTAAAGCTCAACATTCAGAAAACTAAGATCATGGCATCTGGTCCCATCATTTCATCGGAAATAGATGGGGAAACAGTGGAAACAGTGTCAGACTTTATTTTTTTGGGCTCCAAAATCACTGCAGATGGTGACTGAAGCCATGAAATTAAAAGACACTTTCTCCTTGGAAGAAAAGTTATGACCAACCTAGATAGCATATTGAAAAGCAGAGACATTACATTGCCTACAAAGGTTCATCTAGTGTAGGCTATGGTTTTTCTAGTGGTCATGTATGGATGTGAGAGTTGGACTGTGAAGAAGGCTGAGCGCAGAAGAATTGATGCTTTTGAACTGTGGTGTTGGAGAAGACTCTTGAGAGTCCCTTGGACTGCAAGGAGATCCAACCAGTCCATTCTGAAGGAGATCGGCCCTGGGATTTCTTTGGAGGCAATGATGCTAAAGCTGAAACTCCAGTACTTTGGCCACCTCATGCGAAGAGTTGACTCGTTGGAAAAGACTCTGATGCTGGGAGGGATTGAGGGCAGGAGGAGAAGGGGACGACAGAGGATGAGATGGCTGGATGGCATCACCAACTCGATGGATGTGAATTTGAGTGAACTATGAGAGATGGTGATAGACAGGGAGGCCTGGCGTACTGCAATTCATGAGTTCGCAGAGTTGGACACGACTGAGTGACTGAACTGAACTGAACTGAACATCCCTCTGGTTTTTGATATCACTAGAACATACTAAGATTATTATATAGAACTGTTTTTTCCACTGTCCCAACCTTAGACTTTTAATGATGTAGCATTTTCTTTCTTGGGCCCCTTCTGTGGCTCAGTGGTAAAGAATCTGCCTGCCAATGCAGGAGACATGGGTTCTATCCCTGGGTAGGGCAGATCCCCTGGAGAAGGAAGTGGCAACCCACTCCAGTATTCTTGCCTGAGAAATCCAGTGGACAGAGGAGCCTGGTGGGCTACAGTCCATGGGGTCACAGCAGAGTCGGACACAACTTAGTGCCATAACAACAATTTTCTTTTTTAGGACAGTTCTTTGGTTCTCTCAGTAAAACCCTAAGGCAGTGCCTGCCTGCACTTAGAAAATCAGCAAACTTTAAAAAATTTTGTTTGCCCTTTTATGTGTGTAGTTATTCATTTATGAATAGTGATATTTTTACAAGAGGATATAAGAAGGGCCTCCTAGGTCACTAGTGGTAAAGAATCCACCTGCCAGTGCAGGAGATATAACAGATGAAGGTTCGATCCCTAGGTCGGGATGATCCCCTGGAGAAGGAAATGCATCCACTCCAGTATTCTTGCCTGGAGAATTCCCTGGACAGAGGAGCCTGGTGGGCTACAATCCATTGGGTCGCAAATAGTTGGACGTGACTGAAATGACTTAGCATGCAAGTACACTATAAGAAATTATTGTGAACCTCATCCCTGAACACTCAGTTCTTCTCTCATAGGCCTGATCCTCAACAATTTAGCAGTTGATTTAGAATTAGTATGTGGCTGGTTATTTTCCAGCCCCATGATCCAGAAAACTGTCAGCATCTCTGAACATGGAAGCCCCATTCTGGCCTTTGAGAACTATCTTTAAGTGAGAGTTTTTCAAACTGAAAAAAATCACACCCACAATAAGAACCATATGTAAATAATATACACATTTCAAGAAACAGTACCTACTCTTGCTATACAAGATACATCCTAATATTTTCAGTTCTGTTTCATTTTTAACAACCCACTAAACATGTACACAAACATTTTATCTCCTCAACTTAATTGAATTAAATGTTCCTTATTTTTCTTGTGGTAAAATTTACAGAGACTTTGGTTAAGAGGGCACTGGATATTCAAGTTTGCCAGAAATCCCCTGTCACCTTCCTCCCTCCCCTCCATCATGATAAAGGAATTTAATAAAAGGGCAAAAACCCAAGGGCTAAGAAGAGAAAATAGCAACAGTATTCTGAAAGCAGGACAATAGATGGGCAAATGATAACAGATTCAACTGAAGCCTTTCCCTGGGAACAGAAAGCTGAAATGTTTCCACCTGCAGACCTTCAGAAAGGCTCTGGAAGTCCCAGCTCCCACTGAAAGGGAGTGCTAAAATCTAACCGAGCTCCTTTCACCAAGAAGCAGCCTTTGCCAAGAGTATGCAACTTTTCCATCCAGGAATTTTCTACCCAGATCAGCAGAGGGACATTGAGTGGATCAGTCTTTTATATAGCAATGTTCAAAAACCTCCCTGACTTGGGCTCCACTTCTCACTCCCATCTCTATCACAGTCGATGGAGGCTGGGGTCTCCCCATGCTTTGTGCCTTTATCCACAAAGGGTACATTTTGGCCACTGTTTCCTCTGCCATGCTTCCTCAGCAACCCCTTCCACCCACTTTCTCTCTCTCAGAAATGGGTAGATAGCTTTTATTAGCTCACAGCTCTTTTTTGCTTTGTGCTTTAGGAAAAAACGGCTTTGTTGTTATTCACATTATCAGTTTTTCCTTTAATGAGGTTTTATAAAAGAGATCAGGTAACAGATGTGCTCATACCGAAAAGGAACGCAGGTAAATTTTTCTTTGGTTGATATCTGTATGCCTACATGAATACAGATAACACACATCCAATTACACAGCACAACAGTAGCCCATTCCTTGACCCGAGAATTCCTAAGGCAGCTCCCTGACACCCTCAGCTGCATCACCTCCCCCATCCCAGAGGCTGTCTAGACTGTTGTGCTTTTGCATTCTTTTACGGCTTCATCACATCTGTATACATTATTTTGCTGGTTTGGAGGCTTTATAAACATTGGATTGCATGTAGTCTCTTGAGACTATTTTTCATTTACCATTTTGTCTCTCAAAATATTTCTCTGTTGATATGAGTACTTGTATTATTTTATTTTCACTGTCGTTGTGTGAATATGCCGCCATCTATTTATTCATTTCCCTGATAGTGAATCATTCCAACTGTTTCTCTTTTGTCTTTTTTTGCTTTTCCTTATGTTTTTATTCATGAACAATGCTTTATGTTTATTTTTTTACATGCTTTCTGATACAGATAAGCAAGAATTCCTCTGGCTTAGATATGGAATTACTGAGTTATAGGATATGCACATTTACAGCCTTACAGGATAATGCTAATTGCTTTCCAAAGATCTTTCTCCAGTTGACACTTCTAAAAACAAAGAGTCCTCATGTTTGCATATTCTTAATAAAGGATTGTATTGTTAGACTTGAAAACTTTTTCCTCTTCTCCTGGGTATAAAATGATCTCCCTGGTGGTCCAGTGGAATCTGGATCTTTGCAATGCAAAGAATCTGCCTTGCAACGCAGGGGACACTTGTTCAATCCCTGGTCCAGAAAGATCCCACCTTCCACGGGGCAACTAAGCTTAGAAGCTGCAACTACTCTGCCTAGAGCCTGTGCTCCACAACAAGAAAAGCCACTACAGTGAGAAGCCTATGCGCCTCAATTAGAGAGTAGCCTGGCTCACCGCAACTAGAGAAAGCCCATGCACAGCAATCAAGACTCAGTATGGCCAAAAGTAAATAAATAAATTAATTAATTAAAAAATGAGCTGCAAGCAGGAAAAGGGAACCCTCTTACACTGTTGGTGGGAATGCAAACTAGTACAGCCACTATGGAGAACAGTGTGGAGATTCCTTAAAAAATTGCAAATAGAACTGCCATATGACCCAGCAATCCCACTGCTGGGCATACACACCAAGGAAACCAGAATTGAAAGAGACACATGTACCCCAATGTTCATTGCAGCACTGTTTATAATAGCCAGAACATGGAAACAACCTAGATGTCCATCAGCAGATGAATGGATAAGAAAGCAGTGGTACATATACACAATGGAGTACTACTCAGCCATTAAAAAGAATACATTTGAATCAGTTCTAATGAAATGGATGAAACTGGAGCCGATTATACAGAGTGAAGTAAGCCAGAAAGAAAAACACCAATACAGTATACTAACACATATATATGGAATTTAGAAAGATGGTAATGATAACCCTGTATGTGAGAGAGCAAAAGAGACACAGATGTATAGAACAGTCTTTTGGACTCTGAGGGAGAAGGAGAGGGTGGGATGATTTAGTAGAATGGCACTGAAACATGTGTACTATCATGTAAGAAATGAATCGCCAGTCTATTTCGATACAGGATACAGGATGCTTGGGGCTGGTGCACGGGGATGATCCAGAGAGTTGATATGGGGTGGGAGGTGGTGGGGGTGTTCAGGATTGGGAACTCATGTATACCCAAGACGGATTCATGTCAATGTATGGCAAAACCAATATAGTAATGTAAAGTAAAATAAAGTAAAAAAAAAAAAAAAAGATTTCTCATTGTGGTGCTAAAATTTTAACATTATTTTAACATAACAAGACATTCTGCATTGTATATTGTATAATACAGAAAAGTGTACTATATAATATAGAAAAGCACAGATCATAACTGTACAGATAAATGTTCACAAAATGAACCTACAGATGAAGAAACAGAGAAATAAAAAAGTATCCCAGTGACCTCCTTACCTATGTTCCTTTCAACTCAATTTCAACTCACCTCCCTCCTGAAGAACCATAAAGAACCACTATCCCAACTTCTAACAACATCAGTTAGTTTTTGTATGTACATCTCGGCCTGAAATGCAGGAGACCCTGGTTCAATTTCTGGGTCAGGAAGTTCCCCTGGAGAAGGGATAGTCTACCCACTCCAGTATTCATGGACTTCCCTGGTGGCTCAGATAGTAAAGAATCTGCCTGCAATGCGGGACACCTGGGTTTGCTCCTTGGGTTGGGAAGATCCCCTGGAGGAGAACATGCAACCCATTCCAGTATTCTTGTTTGGTGAATCCCCATGGACAGAGGAGCCTGGCGAGCTACAGTCCATGGGGTCACAAAGGGTCGGGCATGACCGAGTGACTAAGCACATGGACATCTTTGCATCTATCTGTGTGCCTCAGTGTTGTGATTTTTAAGTTTCATGCATATTGTGCATGTGGTATTAATTTTGCATTCCCAGCAAGCTCACTGTAACTTCACCCCATCCTCTCTTTTTGTTCTATGACTCAACATATTTGGGACACAGAGGTTTAAAATTGCTGTCCTAGCAAAACAGACACAGATATATAGAACAGTCTTTTGGGACTCTGTGGGAGAGGGAGAGGGTGGATGATTTGGGAGAATGGCATTGAAACATGTATAATGCCATATAAGAAATGAATTGCCAGTCTAGGTTTGATGCAGGATACAGGATGCTTGGGGCTGCTGCCCTGGGATGACCCAGAGAGATGGTATGGGGAGGGGGGTGGGAGAGGGGTTCGGGATTGGGAACACATGTACACCCGTGGCGGATTGATGTTGATGTATGGCAAAACCAATACAGTATTGTAAAGTAAAATAAAGTGAAATTAAAAAAAAAGAAAAGCAATGACAAAAAATAAATAAATAAAATAAAATAAAATTGCTGTCCTAAGAAGCTTAGAGACCTAAGTTCTGTTGTACATCCAGAGGGAAAACACAGAGTGGGAGATGAGGGATGTATCAAAGGACATTAGAAGCCAGAAAGACAACAAGGCAGAATAAGAAGGAACGTGACAACAAGTCCAAGGACAACTTCCAATGGCTGGGGAGCCTCTGAGTCTCCTGGCCATGTTAGTGGCCGGCTTTTGTTCTAAGTAGACTTTATATTCATTCATCATGTGAGGTGCTGAGGATTGAGTAGGACACAGACCTTGCCCTCAGGAAACTCAGACTATGGGGCAAAGGACTGGTACAGAGACAAACAAATAACTGCAATACAAAGTGATGGGACCTAAACCGGGAAGGGTAGGACCTAGAGGGAATTATGAGAGATGACTCTGCTCCAGAGGGAGGGGTACAGGAAAAACTGATGCAACAAAAAGCCCCTGGCCTTAGTTTTTAAAGGATAAGGAAGAGTTTGCTAGGTAAATAGAAGTATAAAGACAGAAAAGCCTCCAGACATGGAGTATAACATCTGAAGGAGTGAGGTCTAAGAAAAGAGAGTTTCATTGTGGAATCTGAAAGTCTTTATCACCGAATATGCAGCAGAGTACATACACAGGCTAAGCTATGGTTTTTCCAGTGGTCATGTACAGATGTGAGGGCTGGACAGTAAAAAAGGCTGAATGCTGAGGAATTGATGCCTTTGAACTGTGGTATTGGAGAAGACCTAGAGAGAGTCCCTTGGACAGCAAGGAGATCAAATCAGTCAATCTTAAAGGAAATCAACCCTGAATATTCATCGGAATGACTGATGCTGAAGCTGAAGCTCCAATACTTTGGCCACGTGATGGGAAGAGCCAACTCATTGGAAAAGACTCTGATGCAGGAAAAGACTGAAGGCAAGAGGAGAAGGAGATGACAGGGGACGAGATGGTTAGATGACATCACTGACTCAATGGACATGCGTTTGAGCAAACTCTGGGAGATGGTGAAGGACAGGGAAGCCTGGCATGCTGGCCTGTGGGGTTGCGAAGAGTTGGACATGACTGAGTGACTGAACAGCAGGCACTGAATATTGAAGACTTATGAAGAATTTCGACCATAAAGCCCCCTGTACACCATGGTAAGGATTTAGGACTTGTCTATTAAACCACCAAAGTATTTTGTATAGGGTATAACAACATTGAATCAGAACTGATTCATGAGTAGTGGACTGACCAGAGGTAACTAGTCTGATTTGTAGAAAATTTCTTGCTTACTCCATTCTTGCTCTGTTCTATTGTCCCCCTGCTTCATACTCTTTACCTAAGTGTTGTTCCCACTGGGTACTTTTACTTGACAATAGAAAGTAGTTCTTCTGATTTGGGTAATGGAGGTGAAGGAAAGAGAATGAATTCAGTTTAAAGCCTCAATGGGAAGGTTGGGCCTGGAATGTAGGTTGGATTACTAAAGAGGGATAGAGTCCTCTGGGGTGGCAAAGTGGTGAAGAAACTCTTTTTAAGGATAAGTCAGCACCTTGGGAAGTGAGATCAACTCTATGGCAGAACTGAGTTGAAGAGGAAATACTGTGATTTCAGAGTGAGAACACTCCATAAATGAAAGAGGTTGACCAGCAGGAAATTGACAGTGATGCAACAGCCCTGATAGTAGATGTCATAACCTATAAACACACAACTTATACACACAGGCTTGAAGAAAGGTGGTTTTCTGCAAAAAGGAGGAGGAAAAGAGGCTGAAGTGACACTGGGTGCTAAGAGAATGACCGTATTGTTCTATGTTCCACGGCCATGGTGTGTAGGGGGATGGCTTATCTCCATAGAAGAGTTCCAAGGAGAGCAGTTTCTTTGTGGGAAAGCCAGGTGCCATTAAGGGAAAGATGGGGAAAATGAAGGAAAACATTTTTTAAAAAGAACTGTTTTTTTCTTTTTCTTCATTCTGATGGCTAATTTTGTGTGTCAGCAGGAGACTGCTTTTGGATGAGATTAACATTTAAATTGCTGAATGATGAATAAGCAAATTGCTTCTATGATGGGAGTGGGCCTCATCCAATCAGTTCAAGGCTTGAATAGAACAAAAAACCCAGCCTCCTCGAGAGCAAGAGTGAATTCTCCTGCAGATGGCTTTGGATGTCTTACACCACTGGTTTCCTGAGTATCTTGCCTGTCAACCCAGACTGCAGATTCTGGGCTCATCAGACTCCATCAATGCGTGAGCCAACTCCTTAAAAGAAACCTCTTTATCTACACATCCTATTGGTTCTCCTAACTACTACATTTATCTTTCAGATTTTTCTTGTGTAGTATTTCACACAACCTCAATCTATGGAGAGATGGGGGATTTGTAAGTTTGTTTACAAGAAGCAAAGGTTGCAGAGAGCAGAAGGCAAGCACGTTGGAGGGAATATAACCATGGATGGTCAATTAAGTCTTTGAAATAAGTGACAATGCATAGAAATTAGAAAGTCTGTGTGATGAGAAGCTGCATGATAGTAAACTAAATTACTGTTCTTCCCACTAGAAACTGCAAACCCCAGAAGAGCTTGGAATAATTCCAAAGACTGTATAATTGACATGCTGCTTTTACCCTTAGGAAAGACCCCCTCTTGGCCTCCTTAGATCACTTCCCAAAGCCGCTGGGCTGAGACCTCCTCACTCAGCACTGGGACTGTGATACCTCAGGGCCTGGGTCTTCAGAAACATTTGACTTCTCCTTTCCTTCTCTGAACAGCAGGTTCAGGTGTGTTAATCTCTGTGATACTGTGGCATAGAAGTTGTCACGCCTCCTGAACATAACACTCAAGCTGTGTGTGTTTCCGCAAAAATCTCTCAGGTAGAGGAAGCTGCCATGTGGGGTCCATATTTTACAGCCACAGGAGACAGCTATTCCTTTCTTAATCAGCCTGCAGCAAGGCTGCGACTACCGTCTCCTCTTCTGCCAGAACTCATCTATCTGGGAAATGCAGCTCACTATGACTGAGCCTTCCCACTGGTAATGAGACGCATTGTCTAAAGGACTCTGCTAAAATTGCCTGATTTTTCCTGCATAGTCTAGCACGGTACCTGGATTTTCCAATAACGATCACTTTAAAATGACAGCAACAACAAAAAAACCTCCTTCTTGGTCTCTGTTCCTGAAGTCCATGATATCAGGAGGGGAGCCAGGAATGAAGGATGATGTTTGATTACACCTAATTATCTCATTTTCTCCTAAGGCCCATTCAGAGAAAGGAAACATTATTTGCCTCAATTGTTCAGATTTTTCTTTGTTAAAAAGTTAACTAATGCTTAGTAACAAAGAGGATGTTTTATCAATAAAACTTTTCAAATATTCATGTGTATAGTACCATCAGCAATATTACATAAAGCCTTCTCTATATGAAGATAATGCAGTTCGTATATCTTGATGTGACTTACATTTTGAGAATACTCACGTGAACGTCTTCCCACTTGCACACACTGACGTTCATCTCCATCCTCATCACCTCAGTGTCCTTCCTGTTGATTTGATGCTTGGCCATCACCTTCAGGGTCAAGAGGTGCAGGCTACTATTAAAATGCAAAAGATGAACAATCAAGTCATTATGAACTACTGAAACCTTAGAAGGAATTATATTTATCAAATTTGATCAGGAAAGCAGTCAGGAGCCCAAGGGACTGGGATGCAAGAAAGGTGAGTATGCTTTGCTGAGGAATAGGATAAAAGGAGAGTGAAAGGGCGTCATGTTTGGAGTCTGTCAAGTAGATCCGGAAGTGCTGATGCTCCATAGCAAGGCCTCTCTGGAGCCGGAGCTCCAGAACACTCAAGCGTAGGCAGGGTTTCTACTTGGCAAGAGGACCATGTGGATGGAAAGAGATGGAGCTAGACCAGAAGCTGGGGAAAATGAGAGTCATCTTCTTCCCTGTTCTTCCTGGGACCACAAGCTTCATTTACCTAAATGAAGTTTTACTGTCTGCAGCAGGTAGAGAACAGCAAGAAGAGTCAGTGTAGGCACTGTAGGTGAACACAGAAAATGTGCACTCTCCTTAAAGGTGTGAGCTGAAGGCTTCTGAGATAGACTATAACAGAAGTTAAGAAACAAAAATTAAGTGGTAGAAAGAAAGAAGACAGACACAATAATGCTAATGACTAGGGGTAGTTTGAATAGGGGTTGATGGAGGCAGGGGGAGGAACTGGGAGAGAATAGAAAGAGATTAATTCATCATCACAGGCCTAAAGAGCTCACATAAAAATCCCAGCAGCCCAGAAACTTCTTAGGTATATACACAAAATGAAAGTCTTAGAAAAGACACACTTATTCAAAGAGAAGAACCAGAAGTGATATGTGGTCATCTGACTGAATGAAAACATTGCAGGCTGTTTTGTGGTGCATCAGTCCAGCAAGAAAATAAACAGTGATGTATCTGATGTTCTCTTTTCTGACTAATCTAGTTATGATAAGAGATCTCTTCATGGAAAAAAATGTAATACTGTGGCTGAGAGTGCATCTCAGAAGCACAATAGAGGTCTTCCATAACAGACCAAACAATTTGGAATTGCTTTTCTCTATTGCAAAAATATTGCTACTGAAATTTTCCCTAGGCTGTTGAGAGAAAGTGTTACCATCTTTCCATATTGCACAAATTTATTTAAAACATCTTCTATTATTTATTATATGTTTTAAAATATAATTGATGAAAGAATTATGAACAAAATGACAAATTCTCTTTCTTGTTAGACTGTGATAAAAAGATCAAATTTCTTCTTTGCTTAAAATATGTTTTAATAGGTTCAGTTCAGTCACTCAGTTGTGTTCTACTCTTTGCAACCCCATGAATCCATCACGCCAGGCCTCCCTGTCCATCACCATCACCCAGAGTTCACTCAAATTCACATCCATCGAGTCAGTGATGTCATCCAGCCATCTCATCCTCTGTCGTACCCTTCTCCTCCTCGTCCTCCAATCCCTCCCAGCATCAGAGTGTTTTCCAATGAGTCAACTCTTCGCATGAGGTGGCCAAAGTACTGAAACTTCAGCTTTAGCATTATTCCTTCCAAAGAAATCCCAAGGCTGATCTCCTTCAAAATGGACTGGTTGGATCTCCTTGCAGTCCAAGGGACTCTCAAGAGTCTTCTCCAACACCACAGTTCAAAAGCATCAATTCTTTGGCACTCAGCTTTCTCCACAGTCCAACTCTCACATCCATACATGACCACTAGAAAAACCATAGCCTTGACTAGACAGACGTTTGTTGGCAAAGTAATGTCTCTGCTTTTCAATATGCTATCAAGGTTGGCCATAACTTTTCTTCCAAGGAGAAAGCATCTTTTAATTTCATGGCTCCAGTCACCATTTGCAGTGAATTTGGAGCCCCCCGAAATAAAGCCTGACACTGTTTCCACTGTTCCCCCATCTATTTGCCATGAAGTGATGGGACCAGATGCCATGATCTTCATTTTCTGAATGTTGAGCTTTAAGCCAACTTTTCACTCTCCAGTCAAAAGTAGGTGGGATAATTTTCCTTTGTTTTAGAATTAATTTCATATTTCACTTTTCTTTTGGAAAGTCTGGAAACTAAAATGTGCTTTGGAGTAAACTTCATAGGATTTATTGTGGATAAGACAAATTAAGTTAATGTATAAAGCTTGTAATAAATTAATTTTTATTGAAGTATGAAGTGAAGTGAACTGAAGTCGCTCAGTTGTGTCCGACTCTTTGCGACCCAATGGACTGTAGCCCACCAGGCTCCTCGATCCATGGGATTTTCCAGGCATGAATACTGGAGTGGGTTGCCATTTCCTTCTCCAGGGGGTCTTCCCGACCAAGGGATTGAACCCGGGTCTCCCGCATTGTAGGCAGAGCTTTACCGTCCAAGGTGTATAGTTGATTCATAATATTTTAGGTGCATATCATAGCGATTCAGTGTTTTTGCAGATTATAATCCATTATAAATTACTACAAGATAATGACTATCATTTCCTGTGCTATATAGTATATCCTTGTTAATTGCCTACCATAGTAGTTTGTTTTTGGTTAATCTCATACTCTTCCCTACCCGGCTCTCTCTTTTTGTAACCACAGGTGTTTTTTTTTCTACATCTGTGAATCTGTTTCTATTTTACATACACATTCATTTGTATTATTTAGATTCCACATATAAGTGATACCATATTAATACAATGTTTTTCTTTCTCTGTTTCCATGAAGCATAATATTCTCTAGGTCTAGCCACACTGTTGCCAATGGGAGCATTTCATTCTTTTTACAATTGAGTGATGTTTATAAATACAACATCTTCTTAATCCAGTCATCTGTTGATGAACACTTGGGTTGCTTTCACAACTTGGCTATTGCAAATATTACTGCTATAAACATTATCAAATTAGTTGTTTTGTTTTTTTCTGAATATATACCCAGGAGTCGAACTGCTGAGTCATATGATAGTTCTATTTTTAGATTTTTGAGGAACTTCCATATTGGCTATTGGTATTCCATATTGGTTTTCCATAGTGGCTACACCAATTTATACTCCCAGCAATAGTGTGCAAGGGTTCTCTTTTTTCTACACCTTTCCAATATTTATTATTTGTGGTCTCTTGGACAATAGTCATTCTGACAGGTGTGAGGTGGTATCCTATTGTTTTGATTTACAGATAAAGCACAGATCTTTTATCTTCACCAAAAATTGAAACTGACCAAATATTATAAGGCTAAGAAGATATGGAATGACCTTCTGGTCAAAAAGAATCAAAGTTATAGAACTTGAGGTAACATAAAGATCATCTCCTTGCCTGTACATAGAATTATAACTGAATGTGAAGCTCTTTTTGGACAGGGAGGCCTGGTGAGCTGCAGTCCATGGGGTCGCAAAGAGTCGGACATACTGAGCAATTGAACTGAACTGAACTAATGAGGCTTTTTTATTTGAATGCAGAAAAATCTGTGCTACTCTGAGAAAGTGTTCTTGCATTTCCAGTTGGAAATGAAACATCTAAGCAAGTTTTCAGCCATTGAAAGAAATAAAAAGTGCTCATCAGTGGAAGTTTTAGTGGGCTAATAGAGTATCTCCATGAATAATTTACATATGCTGGCTATTCAAGATGTCTTTGAAATACAATGATGAACTAAGTGAAAATTTTCTTCTCCTCAAATGACTAATAAGTTTTAGATTGAATCAAGTAAGTCTTGCTTTATGATAGAATAATAAACTCAGAATCTGAGCTTCAACAAAATCTTTGGCATCAGTTAATACCACTTGCTGCTGCTGCTGCTAAGTCACTTCAGTCGTATCTGACTCTGTGTGACCCCATAGACGGCAGCCACTGTTACATTATTTATATGGAAACTCACAAAACAGTTCTTTGAATGTTTATGTCATTTCATCTCTCATCTTGACAATCTCATCTTGGTAAGGTACAATGTATATCATTTCATCTATTGTATAGATGGAGTAGGGGCTTCTCTGGTGGCTCAAATGGTAAAGGATCCTTCTGCAATTCAAGAGACCTGGGTTTGATGACTGGGTCAGGAAGATCCCTTGGAGAAGGGAATGGCTACTCACTCTAGAATTCTTGCCTGGAGAATTCCATGGACAGAGGAGCTTGGCAGACTACAGTCCCTGGAGTTGAAAAGAGTCAGATACAACTGAGAGGTACAGAGAGTTTAGATAATTTGCTATAACTAATTCTAGATTATGATGTTCTCCTCTTCCTAATACACAATGTCTTTCTAATAAGAATTTTTCAAGATGGGGACATGGAGTCATAGGTTAATCTAATATACAGATATAAATATATACATTCTGGATCTTTTGGTTGACTGCTTTGTAATTGAGCACTCTGATAAAGTTTCAGTGCTCAAAATTACCTTGGTGTTTCTGTTTTCATTTCTGTTGAGAGTCAAGGCAAAAGATTTTAAGGCTTGTTGTCAGAATAAAGGCTTGTGATAGCTGAATCAAAGATGAGCACAGGGAAAATTGATCATCACAAGGTCAGAACTGTCAGAGTTATGCCATGTTCAGGAGCCTGCATTATAGGAATCTGTACCACAGGCATTTTAGGAATTAATGTACTGAGCAACTTATAATTAATAGCAAGGAGGATAGTAAATGGAGAAGGCAATGGCACCCCACTCCAGTACTCTTGCCTGGAAAATCCCATGGACAGAGGAGCCTGGTGGGCTGCAGTCCATGGGGTCACTAAGAGTCGGACATGACTGAGCGACTTCACTTTCACTTTTTACTTTCATGCATTGGAGAGGGAAATGGCAACCCACTCCAGTGTTCTTGCCTGGAGAATCCCAGGAACAGGGGAGCCTGGTGGGCTGCCGTCTATAGGGTCACATAGAGTCGGACACGACTAAAGCGACTTAGCAGCGGCAGCAGCAGCAGCAGCAGGGTAATAAATAAACAATGAACAAATATTCTTATTGTGATTTCAGTAACAACTGGATAAAAAATCAATTTAATGCAGATTTTAATAATACAACAAAGCTAATTTAAATTGAACTAAAAGGGTTTACATAATTTAAGAGAATAAATTAAAATCACCATTGACAAGTGAAGGCTTGCAGGATAATATATGTGAAGTAATGTTATTCTGAGATAGCTTTAACAACTGGATAAAAAATCAATTTAATGCAGATTTTAATAATACAACAAAGCTAATTTAAATTGAACTAAAAGGGTTTACATAATTTAAGAGAATAAATTAAAATCACCATTGACAAGTGAAGGCTTGCAGGATAATATATGTGAAGTAATGTTATTCTGAGATAGCTGATAATGAGATTTTTAAAGACAATTTTCTATATTCTACTTTTGTGAACAAGTATCTCTGTATTGGAGTCATGAAGCTAAAAGTACAAATGTGAATTGAATCTAGAAATGGCTAAGACAGATACTCTCTTTCTGTGATTAACCTCAATATTGTTGATTTGCTTTCAGCAAACTACATTTGTTACATTACTCTATGAAAATTGATATACTGAATGAGTAGAACTCCTGAGAAGCAAATCAACTACATTTTTGTCTTCCATTGTTGCTTAAAATATATTTGGTGGGAATGAACATTCCCTTCTATGAATGATTCATGAGACCTGGGCTAGACCTACAGCATATTATAGTCCATTCAGTCGCTCAAAATAATAATAATAATAAAAAAGTCATCTGGTCTCTTTAAATTTCAAAGACAGTCTTAGTTTTGTATTTACAGGGGGTTTCCTTGGCTTCTTAGTTCAACAGGACTCTTTTTCTATTATGTCAAGAAAAAGAGCAGTTTCTTTAATAAATGGTGACTACTTTCTGGAGGAGGTAATCTCTCTTCTGCTGGTTCTTTGATATTATTTTGTTTCATTGGGGTCCTTATCTTTGACTGCTTTCCTCCTTTCTTCACAAAGCCTACAAGGACCACTTTTTGAAGATCTCCCCTCTTTTCTAGAAGTGAAACCTTCCCAAGGGTGCCCTGTCTCACCCTATAGACTTTAGGCCCCTTTCTTTCACCTACCACACTGCCCGCCTTCCTCAGTAGCCAAAGTTCTGCTACCACACCACACAGCAACTCAGAGCAATTCTTCTTGCGAGAAGGACGGAGGTCCAAATGTATCCCCACTGGTGACCCTTTCTCTAGCGTGATACAACCCTGACTCTGCTGCACTGGCTTCTAGATTCTGCAACCCCTACACTCCTAGTCCAACGGTGGGCTCCAGGGCAAGGCTGCCGGTCTCTGATGTTTAATTCCTCACATAGGTGTACACTGAATAAATGTGTAGTATTTTCTATCTTCTAATTGTGCAGTAGGCAATGGTTGATTTTACTTGCTTACCCTGTTGATCTGTGCGGTTTTAAAAAGTCACTTAAAAGAGATTAAAATGTATGTAATTGACATTATCTTATGGAAACTGAAAGGCTCCAATTATCTTTGAGAAAAAAAGTGAACATAATTTAGAAAGATCAGTTGTTAAGAATGGATGCTATCTCATATCATTCCCACACCCTTTTATAGCAACAATTTTTTTTTAATCTTTGGAGAAAAGTAGTCATTTCAACATGAGTAAATTAAAACAGATGGCTTTATGGCTATTTTACTTTTTATTTTATATTTTTATCTTATTTTTTTGTGTCAGACTTTATTTTTGGGGGGCTCCAAAATCAATGCAGATGGTGATTGCAGCCATGAAATTAAAAGGCGCTTACTCCTTGGAAGGAAAGTTATGACCAACCTAGATAGCATATTCAAAAGCAGAGACATTACTTTGTCAACAAAGGTCCGTCTAGTCAAGGCTATGGTTTTTCCAGTGGTGAGAGTGGATGTGAGAGTTGGACTGTGAAGAAGGCTAAGCGCCGAAGAATTGATGCGTTTGAACTGTGGTGTTGGAGAAGACTCTTTGAGAGTCCCTTGGACTGCAAGGAGATCCAACCAGTCCATTCCTAAGCAGATCAGTCCTGGGTGTTCACTGGAAGGACTGATGCTGAGGCTGAAACTCCAGTACTTTGGCCACCTCATGCGAAGAGTTGATTCATTGGAAAAGACTCTGATGCTGGGAGGGATTAGGGGCAGGAGGAGAAGGGGATGACAGAGGATGAGGATGAGATGGCTGGATGGCATCACCGACTCGATGGACACGAGTTTGAGTGACCTTCGGGAGTTGGTGATGGACAAGGAGGCCTGACGACGTGCTGTGATTCATGGGGTCGCAAAGAGTTGGACACAACTGAGTGACTGAACTGAACTCAACTGAGAGTTGTATAAGTATCACCACAATCAATTTTAGAACATTTTCAACACCACTCCCTAAAAAAAAACCACAAACCCACTAGCATCACCTCCCACTTATACCTAACCCTCCCAGCCCTCTGCAGCCACTGCTTTCTGTCTTTATGGATTTGGCTATTCTGGACATTTTACATAAAATTCACGGTCTTTTGTGATTGGCTTCTTTCATTAAGAAGCAATGTTTTAAGATTCTAATGTTTTTAAGGGTTCATCTGTGTCACAATATTTCTTTCTGTTTCTAAATAATATTCAATTGTATGGATATACCACATTTTGTTCATCCCTTCATCAGTTGACGAACCCACCCATAATCCATCAAGTGCTCAGTCGTGTCTGACTGTTTGGGACCCCGTAGACTGTAGCCCGCCAGGGTCCTCTGTCTATGGGATTATCTACGCAACACTGGAGTGGGTAGCCATTCCTTTCTCTAGGGGATCTTCCTGACCCAGGCATCAAACCCAGGTCTCCGGCATTGCAGACAGATTCTTTACCATCTGAGCTACCAGAGAAGCCCCAGGGTTTGGCAGTTTTCTCCTCTTGTCTCCCTCTCCCTCTGGGTTTGGTAGTTTTCTAATCCTATCAGATTTTCTCTGCAACTAAGAGCTTCTTAAACTCCTGAAAGCTTCAGGCAGTGCTCTGAAAGTCACAGTCTCCGCCCTAATCCAACAGCATTTATGGAAATACCTCAGTCGTCAGTTTCCCGGAGCTCAGGATAAGTCCAGCGCCACACCCAGACTCGCGGCCCGGGCTTGAACTGAGGCGGGCCACTCAGGGACTGTTTCTGCCCGCAGAGACACGGTTCCCTATTGGCCAGCCGTGCGCTAGGTCCCGCCTTCCGGAGGTTGCAGGGCGGTCTCCTGTCTAGCCCTGAGCGGCCGCCTCAGTGTGTGGCCGCGAGGATGAGCGCGGGAAGTGGGCTTCAGTCGCTCTTAGCAGACGAGCTCCGGGAGGTACGAGAACCTCCTTCAGCGAGACCAGGCCAGGAGGCTGGACTAGGATGGTCGGGAGTACCTTTGTCCCCTCGTCGCGCCTAAGGGGCGGGGCCGCGCCGGTTCCACCCCGGAAGCGGAAGTGCGGGGACGGCGGGGTCCTGTCCAGTGTGCGGTTGGCTCGTGCGCCAGCCGTTCCTCCCGCCGGTCACATCGTGCCCTCTCTTCTTCTCGTGTCCCCTCGCCGGCCCCGCCATGCTGTCTCTAGATTTTTTGGACGATGTGCGGCGGATGAACAAGCGGCAGGTGAGCTTGGCCGCCCACCGTTCCCCTTGTACCTTCCACTGTTGCCCCGCGGACCTCTGGGCCCCAGTGTGAGGGCCTGAGCGGGTGTGACGCCTGGACTCTTCCATCTCTGTGGATTCTGTGTCCAGAGATAGCTTTATTCACTCGCTGTTTTAGCCTTTAGCTGAGACTGGGCCTTCTCCGGGCGGAGCGGGAAGCCTGATCTTCACGTTCCATTGCCCATAATGAGGCAGGGAAGCAAGTGCAAACCGTAGGGCTCTTCGTAAGTGGAAATTGGGGTTGCTTATTGTGTTAGACTGGGTAAGGCGGCAAACTTCAATCGCAGTAACTTCTGTTGATTCCGGCAACTGGGTTTAGCAGTGCACTGCTTCTCTGGCTTCTGGGATGCTCGGGGAGACGATTATAGGCCCCACAGAAGCCATTCTACTTTGAGCCCGATGTACAGCTGGGCCCCAGCCGTCTGAACTGACTTCCTGGAACCACCTTCGAGTTCAGAGTTGAAACAGTTACTCTGCTTGCCCTCGAGTCCACTTTAGCGTTAAGGTGTACCTCAGAATATTAGTGGTACAGGGATCTTGAAACTTAGATTTCCTGATTTTTGTCCTTAAACCTTACTCCATCCTGAACTTAGAGATCATATTCCGGATAGTACTGTTGCAATTACTTCTTGTTATTTAGTCGTTTCTGTCGTGTCCGACTCTTTGGCGACCCTATGGATAGTAGCCCGCCAGTCACCTCTGTCCATGGGGTTTCCCAGGCAAGAATACTGGAGTGGGTTGCCGTCTCCTTTTCCAGGATATCTTTCCGGATCAGAGACGGAACCCGTGTCTCCTGCATTGGCAGGCAGATTCTTTACCACTGAGACACCTGGGAAGCCCTGTAATTATTTAGTCATTGGAAAAAGTTGGTTCTTTTTGTCTTCGAGGTCGGTAGTGTCTGAAGAGCCTAGTTTTGCTTGCCTCGGACCTTTTTACAGTATTTTGCTGTTAAGAAGGATCCTGATGCCACTATTAAAGGTTTTTCTCTTGGACTTCTATAATTACCATTTAGGGAAGAAAATACACACCCTCCCCTTACTCCCCTTCAGACCTCAGCTAGCTCAGTGTTACCTCCTCTTAGACATGTTTCCTACTTCCTCCAGTCATAATTGATCTTTCCTTTCCAGTTGCACGACGTTTATGTCTTTATAATATTTAAAATTCTCACTTGTATAGTGTTTTTTCATCCATATCTGAATTTCTAGGTGCCACAGACATTTCTCTGGAGAAATTCTTATTTGGGGCCTCTATTGTTCCCTGTGCTAGGTTCAGTGAGAAAAATGCAAAGATAAATAAGGCAGACTCTGACCTTCAAGGAGCACAATATGTAGAAAACGACTAAGGCAGAACAGTAACTATTTTGAGCTCTTGCTATATGTGGAGTGCATTATATACCTGTGAGGTAGGTCATTTTATGCCCATTATACAGGTGAAGAAAATGAGCAGCCTACCAGATTGTTAGGAGGAGATGGGAAGGATTGGATTGCATGGGGATGGGGTGAGGAAAAGTTAGAAATGAGGTTTTACCTGCACATAGTATCTGAGGAAAAAATCGATGGTGATTATAGGTACTGAGGGGTTTCCCTGGTGGCTCAGCGGTAAAGAATCTGCCTGCAATGCAGGAGACTAGGGTTCAGTCCCTGGGTTGGGAAGATCCCCTGAAGGAGGGCATGCCTACCCACTCCAGTATTCTTGCTTGGAGAATCTCCCATGGGCAGAGAAGCCTGATGGGCTACACAGTCCATAGGGTTGCAAAGAGTTGAACTCCACTCAAGTGACTGAGTATGCATGCATGCATACATACCCGAGAGCTTGCTAGATGAAAAGAGGGAAACTAGAAGTTTCATCAAATGTTTGATTAATTTGAGTTGTAATTACTTTTTAATAGAGGAGTACTTTAATATAGTAAACTCCATCCATTTAAAGTGTATCAGTTGAAGGAATCCCCCAAAAGTCCAGTGTTAGGATTATCACATCAGCATTATCACTGCTGATGACCCAGGACCCATCCCTGGTCTGGAACTAAGATTTCAGAAGCTGCCTCAAAAAAAAAAATGTATCAGTTGATAAGTTTCTACAGTTATATACATACATTACAGTCAAGATACAGAACATTTCTATCACCCATGAGATCCTTTGTAGTTCATCTTTCTAACACTTGGAAACCACTGATTTGCTTTTTGTCAGTATCGATGTGTTTTACAGAAGTGGAACCAGAGTATGTATGCTTTTGAGCTTTGAGTTTTAATTGATTTTTAACTTGTGTGTGCTAAATCGCTTCAGTCATGTCCAACTCTCTTCATCCCTATGAACTGTAGCCCTCCAGGCCCCCCTGTTTGTTTATGTATGTAATTTTTTTTCTATCTGCTTCACAATTTTCAGAATTAAAGTGTTTCACTACCTTCATGGCATCCAATAAGCTGTTGCCAGATTAATGTCTTCTCTCCTGTCCTCAAACTTCAGTAGATCCTATTGTAAGTTAAAGTCCCAAGCCCATTAGAATGGCATTTGCAATAAGTCCTAGTCATTTTACAGTCTGCTCTTTCTCTCTCTCTTGTAAACTGGGATTTAATTTTCCTGCCTATGAACATGGTTCTATTCAAACTTTGTGTCCTTAACTGTCTTGAGAACTCCTCTTGTATTATTTCTGAGTCTTTGTATACTGCCCTAGACTATTCAGTTAGTTTGGTCACTCGGTCATGTCCGACTCTTTGCAACCCCATGAATCGCAGCATGCCAGGCCTCCCTGTCCATCACCAGCTCCTGGAGTCTACCCAAACCCGTGTCCATCAAGTTGGTGATGCCATCCAGCCATCTCATCCTCTGTCGTCCCCTTCTCCTCCTGCCCCAGATCCTTCCCAGCAGTAGGGTCTTTTCCAATGAGTCAACTCTTTGCATGAGGTGGCCGAAGTGTTGGAGTTTCAGCTTCAGTATCAGTCCTTCCAGTGAACACCCAGGACTGATCTCCTTCAGAATAGACTGGTTGGATCTCCTTGCAGTCCAAGGGACTCTGAAGAGTCTTCTCCAACACCACAGTTCAAAAGCATCGATTCTTCGGTGCTCAGCTTTATAGTCCAACTCTCACATCCATACATAACTACTGGAAGAACCATAGCCTTGACTAGACGGACCTTTGTTGGCAAAGTAATGTCTTTGCTTTTGAATATGCTATCCAGGTTGATGATAACTTTCCTTCCAAGAAGTAAGGATCACCTGGAATATTAGGTGATCTCTAGAGCCCTTTTAACTGTTATATACTATTTTATTTGTCTTCTCCCCTTTACATTGTGGCTCTTTTACTGTAACATCAGAGCACAGCTTTTCTGAGGCTTTCCTTAATCCACAAAGCCCTGATTTATAGTTTGCCATTTCTGTGGTGTAAATACTTCCAACATGGCCAATTTCAAGCTACTGACATGACATCACTGAGTGTTGAATTAGGAAGAAATGTAGTAGGATGCAACTATAATTTCCACCTTACAAATAAAATTTTAAAAATAATCTCAAGAACATAGATAATAGTAAAATGTAATAAAATAATTAGAAACTGATCAATTTAGATTATTTATTAACTTTGTTTTTAAAGTAATTGTACTAATTTTTATAACACTGTGTTTAACAATCAGCTTGCAAGATTCCTCAGAATTTAACAAGTTGGTTCCATCACTCTTCTGGTTGTAGGTTAATTTCTTGATGCCCATTGAGATGGCCTTTGTGCGCAGAAAAGACTATTTAGAATTCTTGTATTAAAAAAAAAAAAACCTCAATTTATAACAGCTAAAATTTAAAAACTAAGTTCTTAAATCTTTTAGAATTGGTTTTCAAATCTTAGCCCATTGAAAGTCTAGCAACTTTTTTTTGGCACACCATGAGGCCCGTGGGAGCTTAGTTTCCCAACCAGGTATTGAACCTGGGCACTTGGCAGTGAAATCACAGGGCCCTGACCACTGGGGTTCCAGGGACTTCCCAGGTCTAGCAAATTTTAAGAATCACTTTTAAGGGCCTTTGAATATTTAGGCTAATTTGTAAACAGACATCTTAAAAACATTAAATTTGATTTATAAATTTAAAGAATTTCGTTTTTAAGAAGGTTGATTATTCAACAAATATCAGTGCATACTTATGTAATTTTTATAAATGTGAAGCTTAAGTTCTCTCACATGTTTCAGCATTTGAATATAATATATAAATAGTAAGCTTTCTGATTAAAAAAATAAATCTATAACAATTATACATTTTGAATTAAAATTGCAAACCTGACCTACTTTAATAGGTCAGATTCTCTTTAAATGTTACAAAAACTTAAGATTCCAAATAGGGTATTAACACTACATAATTTCCTTTAAGCATTTCTGTTCTTTTTTTTTTTTTTGCATTTCTGTTCTTAATTGTAAATTTTCCTGGAGTGAAAAGATGATTATTTGCTAAATAAGTATGTTATGCCAAATAATTTTTATATTACTTTTATCTGTACTTATCTATTTGCTGAGAATGTTTTGTTTTTGTTTTTTCCGAGAATTCTTAATGACCAAAAGACTTTGGCCAGCCTGATTGGATCCGTGTTTGAGTCTGACTGTCACAGAATTTCCTCTTAGTGTCTCCTTAGGTCTTTTCCTTTACTTGATTGAACTTGGCATTTCTTTGGATTTTAATTATCTGTATGTTTTCCTACCAAAATCTGAAGACTTTAAGACTTGGCACAATCCTTTCTTTTGTTGTCTTTCTTTCTTAAAAAACAATATTTTGGCTGTGCCCATGAAGCATGTGGGGTCTTTGACCAGGAGTTGAACCCCTGCCCCCTGCAGTGGGAGGGCAGAGTCTTAACCACAGGACCACCAGGGAAGTCCCTCTTTTTATATCTATCTTTTAGGATCACTTAACTCTAAATGGCTACTATAGTGATTTCTGATTGAATTCCAGATATTTTTGGTAACTTTTTCTTTTTAATAAATTGGCCCTCTAGTGAAGCACACAGAAGCCTAGATTTTTCTTAGACTTGGACCTACTATGAGCAAGTGTACTGCAAATAGGACATATATACAACACCGAGGACAGATCCATTACTTTTTTTGATTATTGAAAGCTAATATGGTCTTGTTTAGGATCAGGAAACTGTTCATCACTAGCAGGGCGTTAAATACAGAGAGTTGTCAACTGGTAAAAGATGCTCAACCACTAAAATGGGTAAAAGAGGACTCTTAAGGGGTTCAGAAATAGTGTGTGCAGAAACCAGTAATTATGCCTTTTAGGATAAGGGAGTCAACAAAGAACTAGCAGAATACCTCCCTCCAAGCCCCTTCCTAACATGAGATAACAGACTTCTTTGGAGAGGGTGTGGCTGCCACAGGGACATGCAGTGACATTTGCCGGGGCAGTGAGCTGGAACTGGTCCATAGACGTGGCCTACTGAGAGGCTGAGAAATTTGCCAGTGTGTGTGGGCAGGAGCCAGTCTGTGATGGTCTCTGAGGTGAGCACTTGCAGACCTCATGTACTCAGATCTACTGGCTACCTGGTGAAATACAAACACTCCATGGAAGAGAAGCCCCTCCCACTCTCTGTCGTCTTGCAGCATCCCTGCAGGCAGTGGGAAAAGGTGCCCTTGTTTACAGGGCTCAGCCTAGTAACATAGAAGGATGGATTTGGCACCAAAAGACAATAAATTTATAATGCCTACTCTTCCACTATTCTCTCAGGCCAGCCACTTAGATGATGGAGGACACATAAGACCAGTGAAATTCATGACTGTGTGCCCATGTGACCGTTGTGCTTTAATTACCTGTAAAATAAGTTTCCTGATCAGAAGCAGTGTTGTATGGAATATCACGATGAGTCATAAGGCATTCTGTAAGTTCATCGGTGGTGGTTTTGATGGAAATACTGAAGACAAGGAAGACAGATCTGTGGCTGTGGTGGTTTAATTGCTAAGTTGTGTCCAACTCTTTGTGACCCCATGAACTGTAGCCCATGAAGCTCTTCTGTCCATGGGGTTTCCCAAGCAAGAATACTGGAGTGGGTTGCCATTTCCTTCCTCAGGGGATCTTCCTGACCCAGAGATCAACCCCAGGTCTCCTGCACTGCAGGGAGATTCTTTACTGCTGAGCCACTAGGGAAGCCCTCTGTATCCAGAGTCTATTCTAGAAAGAAAAAAGTACTGCCCCTTCTATGATGGAAGTGATCCAGTGTCAGGAATGGTGGCATTGTTGGTCTTTGCAGTTGGCAGTCTAGGCACTCATCATTGGGTAGAACCAAGTTGGTCTTAGTGAGTGAAAGTCCACATTGCTAACCTTCATCTTGGCTGCTGTAGCCACTTGATCATGAGTCCATTGGTTAAGAGACATGGGTGGCTAGGGAAAGAGGCTGACTGACACTGTGATATACTGCATTACAAGTTAAATTACGGTTTGAATCTAGAGAATCACTTCAGTAAGAAGAAAGGAGAGGACAGCAAGAGCCAAGCCAGATCATGGAAGGCCCTCTGTACTTAGGGGTTCGGAATTTATCTTATAGGTGGTAAGAGAAGATTTTGAGAGGTGGTAAGAGAAGATTTTGAGCAGCAGCTCAGTAATTTTATTTTCACTTTATGAACAATAATTATATATTGATGGATGAATTAGAAAGATGTACTAGAGATAGAACTGTCAGATTGCTTTAGTAGTCTGGATAAGTGGAGATGAGATGTGAAGTAAGGCAGTAGTCATAGAAATAAAGCCAGTGGGTTGGATGTGAGAGATGTTGGGAATGTAAAATTTAGAGGACTTACATGGATGGTGGGACTAACCACTAAGCTAGAGTGTTTGGAGGGAGGTAGAGGAAAAGGATTGAATTCAGCTCTGTACGTGTTGAATTTAAAGTGTCTGTGGAACACCTAGGTGATTTTCAGTAAATAACTGGATATACTTACCAATTGGATAGAATTGGTTTGGTCTGGAGAAGAGATTTGGGTGATATATGCTGATATGTGATGATTGAATCTATGAATAGACAAGACTGCAGAGTAGAAAGAGAAAAGGGCAAAGGGTGGACTCCTAGAACACTTGTATTTAATGGGATGTCAGAGAAGAGGTCAGACTCTGAGGTTGATGACACAGAAACCAAGGGATCAGGGAGTGAGAAAAAGTTAATCAAGTGCCAAGTGTCTCAGAAAAACAAGGTAGTTAAAATAAGATCATGGACTCCCTCCTGTTTTTAATGAATAGTTTAAATAGTTAATATATTTACATTGTTCTCCCCCACCCCCACAAAAAATGAAAGTCACTTTTTCCTGTAGTCTTGCCAGCATTGTGTTTTCAGACTTTTAGATTTTTTTCCATTCTAATAAATGAAAAGTGGTATATCAGGACAACTTACTTGTATTTTGCTCATTATGAGTTTGGTTGAGCATATTTTCATGTGATTTTGGAGTTTATATTTCATTTTCTGTGAGCTAGCAGTTCATCACACTTTGCCTATTTTCCTTTTGGATCATTGTTATTGATTCCTAGGATCTCTTTACAGGACGATTAGTCTTTTGTTTTATGTATATATAGTAAATATTTTCTCCCAGATTGTCATTTGTCTTTTGATTTAGCTTATAGTAAATTTGCCATGCATAGTTGTTGGATTTTTTTTTTTTTTTTGCTCTTTATATTGTTTTGAGTAGTCAAATTTACCATTTTTTCTTCATGGCTCCTGAATTTCAGGTCAATTTTAAAAATTTCTCTTACTCCAAGGCTTTCATACTTTTTTTTTTTTTTTTGGTGTGGACCATTTTTAAAATCTTTATTGAATTTTTTGCGGTATTGCTGTGTTTTATTTTTTGGCCACAAGGCATATGGAATCTTAGCTCCCCGAACAGGGATCGAACCCGCACCCACTGTGTTGGAAGGTGGTTAACCACTGTGTTAACCCCTTGTATTAACCACTGGACCTTCAGGGAAGTCCTGGCCTTTCCTACTTTGTTTTCTTCTGTTACTTTTGTAAATATGTGCCTTAAAAAAAAAAACACCACTTTATTGGCATATAATGTATAAAATTCACCCATTTTAAGTGTATAGATCATGGATTTTAGTAAATTTATAGGGTTGTGCACCTATCACCACAATCCATTTTTAGGATATTTTCATCGTCCCAAAAGATCCTTTGTGTCCTTTTAGTCGATGCCTATTTCCACTCCCAGCCCCAGACATTCACTAATCTACTTTGAATCTCTATGATTTACCTTTACTAGATATTTTTTTAATTTTTTATCAACAGTTGGCTTTTAGTAAATCAAAGCAGACATTTATATAAATGGAATCCTGTAAAATTCAACAAAATCCTTTTGTAGCTGGTGGTTTTCATTTCACATAATTTTGTAAAATTGTGGTGAAATACACTCAACAAAATTTTCTATCCTAACCATTTTTACTTTATTTATTTTTTTAAATTGAAATGTAGTCGATTAACAATGTTGTATTCGTTGCAAATGTATAGCAAAGAGATTCAGTTACACGTATATATATGTATTCTTTTTCAGAGTCAAATTGGTTTGTTTTTCTTTACTGTTTTTCTGTTTTCTATTTCACTTATTTCTACTCCTAATTTTAGTATTTCTTTTCTGTGAGTTACTTTGGATTTCATTGAGTTTTCCTAGTGTTTTAAGTTGGAAGCTTAATTTGGGAAATCTACAAATATTTGAAAATTAAACAGTGTATTTCTAAATAACTCGTGGGTCAAAGGAGAATCACATGGAAATTGCAAAATATTTTGAACTGAATATAAACCAAAACACAACCTATAATTGAGACCTTTCTGTTTTTCTTAACATAGGATTTACTGCTATAAAATTCCCTACATACTATCAGTGCATCCCACAGATTTTGAAATGTTGTATTTTTATTCTCTTTTGATTTCTTCTACCATGGGTGATTTTAGAAGTATCTTATTTAATTTCTAAACATTTGGGGCAGTTTTTCAGGTATCTTTCTGTTACTGATTTCTGTTTTCATGCCATTGTGATTGGAGAATGTTCTTTGCATAATTCAAATTCCTTTCTCTTTATTGAGACTAGTTTTGTGGTCTTGAATATGGTCTGTCTTTCTGAACGGTCTGTGTGTATTTAAAAGAAATGTGTATCTGCTCTTGTTGGACAGAACGTTCTGTAAATATCTGGTCAAATTGGTTGGTAGTGTTCAAATCGTTTCTATGCTTATTGATTTTTTTTTATCTTCTTGCTGTATCAGTTATTGAGAGGGGATATTGACATTTTGGACTATAACTGTGAATTCGTCCATTTCTTTTCCATTATGTTTTATTACAAGATATTGAATATAGTTCCCTGTGCTATACATTAGGACCTGGTTGTTTATCCATTCTGAATGTAATGGTTTGCATCTACCAAACCCCAAACTTCCAGTCCATCCCTCCCTCTCCCTCTGCTTCTGGGGGAGAGTGTGTTCTTTATGTCTGTGAGTCAGTTTGTGTTTTAAATAGGTTCATTTGTGCCGTATTTTAGATTCCACATAGAAGTGATATCATTTGATATTTGTCTTTCTCTTTCTGACTTATTTAACTTGGTATGATAATCTCTAGCTGCACCTTGCAATGGTTTTTATTACTATGACTTTAGTTTCACTAAACTTTTCTTTTGTGATGTCTAATCTCTGTTAGTCCATTTTGTGTGGTTATCAGGCAAGATTGGGCACATGCAAGGCGGTATGGCCGTAGCCAGCCTGTGTGGTTTTAATTTCAGACGTTTTCTATTTCATCTCTAGAGGTTTGAGTTGGGTCTTGGATATATTTTCTGTCATCCAAGTTTCTAATGTGCTCAGTCTTTCCCCTACCATCTTCTTTGTTTTTAATTCTGGCTGAGCCACATAGCTTGTAGGATCATTTAGTTCCCCAACCAGGGATTGAACCTGGGCTGCAGCAGTGAAAGTGCTGAATCCTAACCACTGGACCACCAGGGAATTCCCGATTCAAGGCTTTTTAAAAAGGCTTTGTTAGGCAAGTCCACAGCAGCCTTTAGTCCAAGGTTAATTTTTCACCACAACTAAACAGTACCTTTTGAGTATGCTATCTAAAGCCCACGTGTTATGAACATTTCTGCTCTGGCCAGTGGAAACGAATTATTCCTGCCCCATTGGAACTTTCAGGATTGTTCTCTTGCTCCTTTTAGAGGATTCTTTAGATGATTCACTTCCCTTAAATGCATGTGCTAATCCTTGCTGATAATCACTCAGCTGAGGACTTGAGAGAGAGGCTGCATAGATCTTTGTGTAGTTCTCATTTCTGTAATGCCTCACAGTCAAAGCTGCCTTGTCTCCCCAGACTCCCAGTTCTTTATCCTCAAGTCGGGAGACCTGTAGGCTCTAGCTACATTTCCATTTTGCCCTGTGGCCTGGAAACCAAGTAGTCTGTAAGTTGGGGCAATTATAGGGCTCACCTTGTTTCTCCTTTCATAATCCTATGCTACGTGGACACAGTTACATGTCCAGTGTCTGAAAATCTTTGTTCATATATTTTATCTAGTGTTTTAATTATTTTAGGCAGCAAGGTAAATTTGATCCATTTTTCTCCAACTTGGCCTGAATAACATGTTTGTTGTTTTTTTTTTTTTTTTTTAACTTTTTAATTTTGTATTGGCGTATAGGTGATTAACAAACGATGTCGTGATAATTTCAAGGGATGGCAAAGGGGCTCAGCCATAAATATACATGTATCCATTCTCCCCTAAGCTCCCCTCCTATCCAGGCTGCCCCATAACATTAAGTAGAGTAAATAGCATATTTTTGAGATTCATCTATGTTGTGTGTTTCAATAGTTCATTCATTTCTATTCCTGAGTAGTTTTCCATCATCTGGAAATAATGTTGTAATTTATTTATTCACCTGTTGATGGACATTTGGGTTGGTTGGTTTTTTTTTTTTCCAATTTGAGCTATTATGAATGAAACTACTATACAAATGTTGCGTGGATATGTTTTCATTTGTCAGATTTTAAAGAAATTTAATGGATTTTTTAAAATGAAAGTCGTCTTTGTCGTTTAGACAAATCGAGAATTTTTGTTATTGTTGTTACCATTTAAGACCCTCACTGGGACTATCAGTGACTTTATATATTGGACCATAATAGGTGTCCATCCTGAATATACTTCAGTTTTTCAGTGCCATAAGTTTTACTTGTAGCTGCTCTCAGTGTATCTGCTTCTAACACCCAAGTTTCTAACTGCTGCTTCTATGAATTAGAAACCAGGGGAATTGTGATTATGAATTAATAAGTCTCTTACGTTTGAGGTCTCAAAATAAGTGGAATTTAAGACTGAAGCCAACTGCTATTTTGTAGCTCTCAGATACATTTTTGCTTCCATGGTCATGTTTGTCTTCCCTTGAGATTACTAGAAGTCTGACTCCTATGAAAATACTCTTATTTGTTGAACTTCAAGTATCTCTTATGAGAACAGGAAATATAATGCTGTGTAACTAATAAGTGCAAGTGTGTAACTTCCAAATTTGTTTTTGTTTAGTCACTGAGTTGTTTCTGAGTCTTTTGCAACGCCATGGACTGTACCCACTAGGCTCCTTTGTCCATGAGATTTCCCAGGCAAGAATACTAGAGTGGGAATACTAAGAAAGTGCTATTTCTTTCTCTAAGGGATCTTCCTGACTCAGGACTTGAACCTGCATATCCTGCATTGGCAGGTGGATTTTTACCACTGAGCCACCATGGAAGCCCCAACTTCCATATTAGAACTTGTTAAATTATAAAATTTAAATTTACCATCAGCTTTATTTTGCTGAATTTTCTGTTGTAGGTTTTTCTCAAATTCTTGTTATTTATTTCTTCCTGTGTATTTTAAATTATGTAGATTATTCTGGTCATGGAACTTTTTGGGGAAGTCTCTACACACTACTTCCTAAAAGTGTAAAAGAGAAATAGCACACATAAATCCTTATGCCATAGCTACCAAGAGATGTTCCATAGAGCTTGGACTGGTTTTTAGCATTCTTTAACTTTGAACACTGAAGAACATAATGTTCCAGCCATTTCTTAGAAAAAAATAATGGGGCTCTTCAGTTCTGTGATTGTTACTCTATGTATGTCACAATGTCCTATTAATAGCCTGCTGTGGCCAAATGGTATGAGAAGGTTAGGTAGCTGCCCCCTTACTTCTGTCAATACCCAAAATACTCTTTCTCTACATTCATTCTGTACATTCATTAGCATTCAGATACAGTGGTGAAGAAAGCAGTGGCTTTTGAGTAAAGATTTTTGTCATGATAAAGGGGAGAAGAGAGTGAAAAATACGGTACTTTGAAACTTTTGCTCAGGTGGAACGTTTGTTTTCGCAGATGGTGTGCTTCTGTCTCGGTTTTGGCAGTCAGTCACACCCTGACTCAGAAGTGTACAAGCAGGCATCTTTTTTTTTTTTTTTTTTTTCAAGCAGGCATCTTTTAAGGAACATTGATGGTTATACATAGTGAGAGACTCAACCTCCTTCTCTATTGTTGAGGTTGCTCTCGATGATTGGATACCTGTCACAACAATGATTGTGTAGTGAAAATAGGATTACATGTCTGAGGAAAAAGAGAAGAGTAATTATAATGACCTCCTTGCAGGGACAGAGAAAATCAAGATTTTTTAAATCTTTCATTTTTCTTTTAAAGAACAGCTACTTTCGGGACTTCTGTCATAGCCTAGGTAAGAATCTGCCCTCACTGGCAGGGGGCCAGGGTCCATCCCTGGGTGGGGAACTAAGATCCCACATACTACAGGGTGCAGCCAAAAAAAAACCCCAACCAGTTATTTTATTAGCTATCCCACACCTGTCCTGACAGTGCTACATCTGTGCCCTTCTGAAAACAGAAAGCTTTTCCTCAGCAAAACAGATTTGAGCTGACTGACATGTAGCTATTTTTAGCTTTATTTATTTCAGTACGTTTTTTATGTTTTGCTGCAGAAATATTAATAGGCTTGATTATAGGATATTGCCTGCTTGGGATGTTATGTGCTATATGGTATGTTTGGGTATTACCTTTTCAAAATCTGGCCAATTCTGAATTATGAAGCCTTTCTAACCCCCAAGGGTTTTAAATAAGGAATCATGAAACTATGTTTTGCAGTTTTTATAGAATCCCACAGCCCTTCCTTCAGTGACTCTGGATTGGGGCCCTTAATCTTTTGCCCTAACAAGTAGTGTATATAGGTGACTTTCTTAGCATGGGAGGTTTGGAAAATAGAGCCTCTAGCTGAATTCCTGACTACCGATCCACAAGCTGACCACAGTCACTTCTTAAAAGCTAGTTTGTCTATCCTTAGCCTCTCTGACTCTACTTCCTTGAATCTGTCTGTGGAATAAAAAGACTATTTTTTGTCTTTTCAAAAAATAATATAAAACAAGAGATGTGGCGTTGACAAAGTCATTTCCTCTCTCTGAGACTAAGTTTCCTCCCCTATAAAATGAGGGTTCAGGTTAAATGTCATTGAATAGCCTGTAATTATCAAGAGCTGTGTATTGTAGAAAAGTAAGTTCTAGAGGAGTTTCGAAGCACAGGTACATTGCTGTTGGCTGGTATGTGCTGTGAATGTGATGGAATTTAAGCTGAATGGTTGTGAAGCCCAAATGAAATAATTTATGTGAAAAGTTCTGAAAATGATGTTATCATATGAATGTAACGTGTTTTAGCAAACAAAGCAGAGCAGGATTCTTTGGGTGGGTTGAGGGGCTGTACTAGGATGTGCTGATGGGGTATTATTACACGGTTTGAAAGGCAGTCTCTGGGACTTCCCTGGGGTTCAGTGGCTAAGTCTCTGTGCTCCCAGTGTAGGGGACCTGGGTTCGATCCCTGGTCAGGGAACTAGATCACACATGCCACAACTAAGATCCAGTGCAGCCAAAAAAATAAATAAAATTTTAAAAGAAGTCTCTGAACTTCAAGTGCCCTAATAGTACTACTTGAAACTTTAAAATTGATACTACTCTCGGTTGCTTTCCTCGGTTGAGCTAACTATGGATCTGATCTCTTCTCTTGTTCTTACAGCTCTATTATCAAGTCCTAAATTTTGGAATGATTGTCTCCTCGGCACTAATGATCTGGAAGGGGTTAATGGTCATAACTGGAAGCGAAAGTCCAATTGTAGTGGTGCTCAGGTAACAGTTTTTCTTTTCAAGGCGTGGAGTTGGATGGCATAACTTGGGAGAGAAACTGAGATGTTGAATATCGGATACATCATTCCTTTAGACATTACTGTTTCCCAGAAGAGGGCCTGGAAGAAAATTTGTTTTTCTTTCTCAGTTGTGAGAAATTCTCAACTTTGTCAGGAGCTTTCCATTCAGATCCCAAAGGGCTCATGACTTTTCCATGAAATGTTTACCATATGAGCTTTATTTTTGGCACATTTGTTAAGAAAGTGTTTCAGTATAGTTTATTTTCCTGAAATCCTTCTGTCTTCTTGTTTTTTTACTTGAGTCTGTCAGGGCTGATGGTGGTTTAGTCGCTCAGTCGTGTCCGACTCTTTGTGACCCCATGGACTGTAGCCTGCCAGGCTCCTCTGTCCATGGGATTTTCCAGGCAAGAATACTGGAGTGAGTTGCCATTTTCTTCTCCAATCAAGGCTGATACTTAGTTGTTAATTTACAAGATCACATATCATCTTCATAAATTTAAGACTTCTTCTACAGCATGTTCTCAGTGTCAGTACAGAAGCCTCACTAATTATTTCCATGTTTCCTGCTGACCTTTAAATATCACTTCTAAATAGACTTCAGGAATTTGAATATATTAATGCCATCTCTTAAAGTGACAAATAGTACTGATTTTTCCTTCCCTATCCTTGTACTCATATTCTTAATGATTTTAAAAATTTAGTAACTCATTTTTGGAGAATTAACACTTGGTTGTTTAATTGAATCATTATAATTTGGTCTTATTTGAATCTTAATTAAGTAAACTATCTCAAGTATTTTCTGGGGATAATAGAGTATAAATATAAAATAAATTGAATCATTAACCATTAACATTACCTAGAGTCTAGATAATAATACATTAGTCTTAACAAGAAGAATTTGACTTTGACTGTCTTACTAGGCTATACTTCCAACAGTAAATGGTTGGAAGCACTGGGTCTCCAGTGTCTTCCTCCTCCCTTACTAACACTCATATGCACACCCTCGGTCTGTCTTTATTACTAATCAAATGCAATTGTGATTTTAAAGATCCAGTGAAACGTCTGGATTTTATTATCTGGGAAAGAACTTAATGTATTGTTCTAGGAATATGGAGACTTGGATCTTTAGCTCTTTTATTGTCTTTCCTATAACCTTGGGCAAGTCTCTTACAGACTGAATCATAGCTTCCTCATCTATAAAATGAAGGCTAGACTGAGATGTTCCAGGTCTAAAATTTTGTGGCCCTGAGTTCCCGGACAGTTTTGAATTCAGTGAATGTTCAAACACTAATGGAAGGAGAAGCCACACTAATTGTCACTGTGGGGAAAAGCTGTAGAGAGAAGGCCCAGGGAGACTTCTTTTGGAGATTCTTCTGAGATTATTTCAGATTGAGTTCCATTCAGTGGAGATGCTTAAGAACAGTCTAATTACCTTTAAACTGGAATGATGGAGTGAATAGGGGATTGTACTAAATACCTGCTCCACACTTTGGTGGTCCTGAAAATATCAGCTGGGATTTTAAAGGGATGTTTGGATAAATTTCTGGCAGCTAGGTTATTCACATATTAAACTTTTCTGATTGTCAACGTGGAATAAAAAAACATGAAAAGAGACCAGGTCAAGAGAGATCTGGTCAAGACTGGTGGGAGTAGTCATTAGAGAAAAGGTAACTTACGTGGTTTTATGAAACTTCAAGGAATATAATTTTTACCTAGATCCAAATGTACCTCCAAGGACTCAGGCCATCTGAAAATCCACTTTTAGGACTTTTGTGAAACTATTGGGAAAAAAGACAAATACTTATTATTTATTTTATTTACTGAAGTTTCAGGGAACATTCAAAACTGATTTTTTCCCCCTTTGTGACACTGAAATCAGTTTTATTTTTATTTATAAATAATTATGTTTATGCTGCATGGCCTTCAGGATCCTGAGAGAGGATTGAACCTAGGCCCCCTACAGTGGAAGAGTCCTAACCATGGACATCCAGGAAATTCCCCAGTTTAATTTATATAAATTATATATGACCTCTTACAAAATTGATTGATGTATTATATTTAAACGTATAGTTTGATCAGATAATAAATAGTAAGAAGTCTACTAATTATTTAATTTTTTAAAAGTTTCTTTAATAACTGTTTCTTTAATAATCCTTTTCACCACATGCTTTTTATCTGTTTTGAATTGCCATCTGTATCTGGATTCTTAAGTTTTTTTTTCCTCATCCAGCTTTATCCCCTGAACCTCCACTCTTGTTTTCATCCTGCGCTAACATCTCTACCTAGATGTTGACCAGGCACTTGAAGCTCCACCAGTAAAAGTGAAATTCATCTTCTTTTCCCCAAAAGCTGTTCTTCTTCCTCCTAGTTCTGTGACTGTCACGACCCACCATCTGCTTAGTTGCCAGTGTTAAAAACCTAAGAGTCATTCTTGTTCCTCCTTCTTTTGTAATCCAATTGACCATCACATTTATTTTCCTTCCCTCTATTCTGCTCTTTTAGAGCTGTCCTTCCTGCTGCTGTTCTATTTCAGGCCCTCATCATTTCCTGCTTGGGCTATTGTAGTGACCTTTAAAAAAAAATGCTTTTATGATAAAAATTTTAAAATACTTAATATATTTTCATTATATGAAATTTTGAAAACAAAAAACTAGATGAAACTAAGTCACCTATAGTTCTTGGATATAATCACTATTAACATTTTAGCTTTTTTTTTTTTTTGATTTAATAAAGTTTTATTTTTCAAAATGTACAGCTGGTGGGACCTGTTCATGCATCTTCACCAGCAGCTGGGGCATCTCCACCCTTGGTGTTTCTGGTGTAAATCACTTGAGCTCTGTGTTTTGAAACCAGTTTAATAAGTCCTTTACTAAGGAGTTCCTGAAGGGCTGCTCTGGCCAGGGAACCACGAATCTTCAGTCTCTCAGAGACCACAGCTGGAGTTATAAGCTTATAGTTGGGAACTTCTTTACAGAGTTTGTCATACGTTGCTTTGTCAAACAAAACTAGGTTATTGAGCTTGTCCCGAACCTTGCCTTTGGACCACTTCTTCTTTTTGGCCTTGCCCCCAGATTTGTTCACTGGATCTTTGTCTTTCTTGGCCGACTTTCCGGCATCTTTCTTCTTCTTGTCGTCCTTGGGCGGCATAGCGAAGCCCGGAGAGCAGCTACAACCACCGCTGCCTCACTAAGATGTCCTTAGCTTTTTCATGTATATTATTTCTTACATAATTGAGGTAACTCTACATGTATTCTTTTTTCAGTCTTTTCCCCTTATCATTTTCCAGTGTGCATGTTTTAATAACACTTAATAATTGCCAAGTATTCAGTTGTAGATAATACCCTAGACAAATGATCTCCCAATTTACCTTCTCATCTTTTGCATCTATTCATGAATCCAATAAATATTTGAATGTTTTCTGTAAACTCTGTAGCTTCTGAAATGATTTTTTTTTTAAGCGCAAATGTGATCATGATAACTGCCCGCTTAAAGTTCTAGAGTATCTCAGAGGCAATTTAGCACAGTGAGAGTAGACTCCTTTGGTTTAATTTCCTCTTTTATAATTTTTTTTTTTCTAATAACTCTAGGCCAGTCTAAGCCTCAGTCTCCTTATCTGTGAAGTTAGGATAATTTTAGTACCTACATTGTAGAATTGTTCTGAAGATTGTTTGAATAAAGAAACACCACTTAGAATTAGCACTTTGCATATAAGTGCTCGATAAAGCTGAGTCATTGAACCAGAACAACTCAACTTTTATCTGCTTTATTTATATAATTTTCAAGCAAGATTTTATTTGAACCAAGGATGTCACTGATTTAAAAAAAAAAAATCAACCAAAATAAAAACTGAAAATTTCATGTCTAGAATACCTTCTATAATGTTTTCACCAAACACGTGTTTCATCTTTTGTCTGAACACCTTCCGAGAAAGGGAACTGATTGCCCCATGAGGAAGCTTAACAGAAGTTTTAAGAATAAACATTGTGCTGAAAAATCCATATTTCTAGTGAGCCCCCAAATTTGCTCATGTTTGAATCACCTGGGATCTTTACAGAATTTTGGTTTGATGCCTACTTCTCATCCTCAGACATTCTGATTTAAGTGGTTTGAGACATGACCTGGGCGTGGGGATTTTTGAGTTTCTCAGATGATTCTTATGTGCAACAGAGTTTGGGAGCCACTGCTATACTCCCTTATATATACAGAGGACCAGAGTCTTCAAACAGAAATGTTTGAACCTTGTCATTGTTCTTGTGTTGAATTTTTTTCCTTGTCTATCCATTTTTTCCTGATTAAACTTATAGTTATTGAAAATTAGAGCTTGAGTTTCTGAAATACTGATGCACTATTTCATTATAGAAAGAAAAGTTTCATCAAGTAGTACAAATATCTTAGGACCGTTGAAGGGCTTGGTATAAGGTAGAACAGGTGAAAGGTAAGAAGATACTCTAGAAGTTTGTAACCACTAAGTACCATGAAATTTAATTTCTTTGCTCATTTTTTAAATTCTTCGGCAAAAATCTCTGCTTTTGTCCTTGGTTTTCTTTCTTGTTTCTCTTTTTTAAATAAATCAGTTGATAGCACAAGCATTATCTCTGTAGCTGACTGTCCTTGACTTGATGAGCTGTTTTTCCTTCTTGTTGGATTGAAACCATAAGGTCATCTTGCTCTGTATCTTTATAAATGGCAGAAGAGATCTGGTTCTCATTTGAATATTTGAATATCTTTATTAGTGTTTTCAGATGGAGAATAAGGGCAGGGATTATAAAGTTCATTCTTTTATATTCTGTTTTGAAATTTTAAAAGGTTAAGGAATTAGTAACATTGCCCTTTTCAAAATTTAAGCTCTTTTGAATAGTAATGGTTGAAATGGAACTAGTTAACTAAAGGAAACCTTTAGTATAACTAATTAGTATAAAGAAACCTTTTTTGGAGGACAGTACACATGTACGTTGATACATTTGTTAAGGTCTTAAGTATATTAAAAAGTGATAATTTTTGTTGAATATCTAACTTTGAAAATAAATTTAATCTCAGACACTCTTTTGTTGTTATATTCTTTTTTCCCTCCCAGTGGCAGCATGGAACCTGCATTTCATAGAGGAGATCTTCTCTTTCTGACAAATCGAGTTGAAGATCCCATACGAGTGGGAGAAATTGTTGTTTTTAGGATAGAAGGAAGAGAGATTCCTATAGTTCACCGAGTCTTGAAGATTCATGAAAAGTATGTGCAAACTATATCTTCTCTATTTTAAAATATGTTTATGTTTAGTTTTTGCAGTATTTCATTTTGATAGCCCAAAGATTTAAGAAAGGGTGGGGAACTCCTAGGTCCTTCTTCCAGTCCATTTTTATGAACTTCTTTTGGTGACATTTGGAAAACTAAATACTTACTAATTCATCTATTTCCCTGAGAGCTTTTCTCGAGATTTTTCTTGGATCTCTTCTACTTCCCAACCAGATCAGTGACCCTATATATCATCCCAGAAAAAAAATCACATAAAGATTGATCCCAAATAAGGATCTTTTTATATAATGGATGAGGTAGCTCTAATCTTTCAAAAGTAAACCTTTAAGGCAGTCTCACAGACATTTTAAGAATAAATTTATCAACTTTTTCAAAATTCCAAAGAAAACTTTTGAAATCTGAAATTATTTATTCTTGTAAATATAGACTTGGATTTTAGAATTGAAAAGAACATGTGTAAGACCTTTAAATTCACTGGAGGTGGAGGAGGGGTGTAACAGTGAGCAAAAGCTGTCATGTCTCAGGTCTCAGTTTCCCTGTCTGTGATAGAAAGACGTTCAGGAAGATGAGCTCTGGGTTCTTAGCCTGTGCTCCCTGTGCAACTACATATTCTCACCCCGTCCCTTCCAAATTTATAACATTCCTAGTTAGAAGGGAAGGAAGGGAAGAAGTGGAGGAAAAGGGAGTGTCCTGGAGAACGTATTAGAGGGAGGGAAAGCAGTGGGAGTGATGTAGGTTCCTGAGTATGAGGAAGCCCTAAATAAATCCTGCCTCATTCTTAAACCCTCTCAAGTAGTTTATATTCTCCACTTATGACAGAGGGAACCGTCCCCTGTTGCTTTTTGAAGATCATTGTGAACATTCTAGCTTAGAAGAGTTCTTTCTTCATTGATGAAATAAAGATCTAACCGTTCTTCTTTTTCTATACCTCAGTATATTGAAGGATTATAATTTTTTGAAAATATTTTTATTTATTTGGCTACACTGGGCCTTTGCAGTGTACGTGGGATCTAGCTGCAGCACGTGGGATCTAGTTCCCTAACCAGGGATGGAACCCAGACCCCCTGCATTGGGAACATGGAATCTTAGCCCCTGAACCACCAGGGAAGTCCCAAGATTATAATTTTTAAATGGCATTCTATTAGTGACTTGGAAGGAATAACTTAGTTGTTTTTTTTTTTTTTAAGAATCATGAAGGTTTATTTAGTACAGGTAGTGTTTTCCAAATTCTCAGTGTATTTGTGTTTTTTGTTCTCAGCACTGCCTTTTGTGAACAGATTAGGACCAACTTTCCCCCAGATTTATCAGAGAAAATCAGACCCTGCTTTGGGTGGAGCAGAAGTTATACATTTTTATATCTGATCCTTTGAAATGGAGTTTTTTATTTTAAAAAAGTTATCTTGGGTGGGAGGTTCAAGAGGGAGGAGGCATACATATACCTACAGCTGATTCATATTGATATATGGCAGAAACCAACACAATGTTATAAACAGTTATCCTCCAATTAAACATAAATAAATTAAAAAAAAAAAACGAAGGGCATAAAGCATGTGGAAACCCTTCTTGATTAAGCAACTGAAGACAAAATCCTGAGGAAACAAATTAAAGAGCTTAGAAATGCAAAAGTTATATGAAGATTAGGGATTACCGTGGAATCTATAAAGGCTGCGTTAAACATTGTGGAAATTATGTTTCAGAATTAAAGTTGAGAATTAAAAAAAAACACACCAGAGATGTGCATGCAGGTAAGGTTGTATGTACTGTCATTTCAATTCAATTCAGTCGCTCAGTCCTGTCTGACTCTTTGTGACCCAATGGACTGCAGTACACCAGGCTTCCCTGTCTATCACCAGCTCCTGGAGTTTGCTCAAACTCATGTCCATCGAGTCAGTGATGCCATCCAAACATCTCTGTTGACCCCTTTTCCTCCTGCCTTCAATCTTTCCCATCATCAGGGTCTTTTCTAATGAGTCAGTTCTTTGCATCAGGTGGCCAAAGTATTGGAGTTTCAGCTTCAGCGTCAGTCCTTCCAATGAATATTCAGGACTGATTTCCTTTAGGATTGGCTGGTTGGATCTCCTTGCAGTCCAGGGGACTCTCAAGAGTCATCTTCAACACTATAGTTCAAAAGCATCATTCTTCGGCACTCAGGTTTCTTTGTAGTCCAACTCACATCCATACATGACTACTAGGAAAACCATTGCTTTGACTAGTCAGACCTTTGTTGGCAAAGTAATGTCTCTGCGTTTTAATATGCTGCATAGATTGGTCATAGCTTTTCTTCCAAGGAGGAAGCGTCTTTTAATTTCACGGCTGCAGTTACCATCTGCAGTGATTTTGAAGCCTCTCAAAATAAAGTCTCTCATTGTTTCCACTGTTGCCCATCTGTTTGCCATGAAGTGATGGGATGGGATGCCATGATCTTAGTTTTCTGAATGTTGAGTTTTAAGGCAACTTTTTTACTCTCCTCTTTCATTTTCATTAAGAGGCTCTTTAGTTCTTCTTCACTTTCGCCATAAGGGTGGTATCATCAGTGTATCTGAGGTTATTGCTATTTCTCCTAGCAATCTTGATTTCCAGCTTGTGCCTCATCCAGCCTGGCGTTTCACATGATGTATTCTGCAGATAAGTTAAATTAAGCAGGGTGACAATATAGTCTTAACATACTTCTTTCCCAGTTTGGAACCAGTCTGTTCCATGTCCAGTTCTAACTGCTGCTTCTTGACTTGCATACAGATTTCTCAGAAGGCAGGTCAGATGGTCTGGTATTTCCATCTCTTTCAGAATTTTCCACAATTTGTGACCCACACAGTCAAAGGCTTTGGTGTAGTCGATAAAGCAGAAGTAGATGTTTTTCTGAACTCTTGCTTTTTCGATGATCCAATGGATATCAGCAGTTTGATCTTTGCTTCCTCTGCCTTTTCTAAATCCATCTTGAACATCTGTAAGTTCATGGTTCATGTACTGTTGAAGCCTGGCTTGGAGAATTTTGAGCATTACTTTGCTAGCATGTGAGATGAGTGCAATTGTGTAGTAGTTTGAACATTCTTTGGCTTTGCCTTTTTTTGGGATTGGAATGAAAGCTGTGGCAATATGTACTGTGGCAAACAGCAAAAAATATCTTCCTTAAATCCTCTTTCCCTCAGCTGTTTTTTGTCTTCCATTTTCTTCCAAAATGGATGCATTAGGAAAGAGGAGTGAGTGAAGTTGGTTTTTTAATTTAAAAGGTGAAAGTGAAAGTGAAGTCGCTCAGTCGTGTCTGACTCTTTGCAACCCCGTGGACTGTAGCACCACGCTTCTCCGTCCATGGGATTCTCCAGGCAAGAATGCTGGAGTGGATTACCATTTTCTTCTCCAGGAGATCTTCCCGACCCAGGAATCTTCCCGACCCGGGTCTCCCGCATTGGAGGCAGATGCTTTAACCTCTGAGCCACCAGGGAAGGCTGGTGCAAGGTAGCTATTAAATGTTATCAGTTGACTGAATTCTCTTGGATAGCTCTTTTATTAGCCTGTGAGCAATTCTTAATACATTTTCCCACTTATAAACTCTTTATCTTATTTTATAGCCTACTCTAATATGTATTTAGTAAGTTCAGCCTGTAGGTAGTATTGTAATTGATAATATTGAATACTGGCACGTGATAGAGTTTAGAAGAATTTGCCATGGGGGTGATTTAGTTCTTACTTTGCATTTTCATGGTGGTTTCTTGCAACTCACTATCCCCACCCCTCTACACACACCTGTTTTCTTTTTTTTCACCTGTTTTCTTTTACCCTCCAGGATTTTTCAAACATTCTTTCACTTACTGAGTTGTCAGATACAGGTTATTTTTCTCTGTATATATTTGCATTTTTTCTAATTGGAATCTCATTTTTAATGACACTCTTTGCACTTGAATGTTTTTAGTGTCTGCAACACCTCCAATTTAGTTCTATCTGCTGATGATTTAGTGTCTAGTGAGCCAGTTTCTTCCTTAGAATCTAAGTAGGTATTAGTCTGTAGGAGCTGAAGCTGTTTTTCTTCTTTCTAGTCAAACTGTTAACTCAAACTCATTTGAGTTAGTTTTAAGATAGTCTTTGTCAACTGTAAATTTCAATTAATTTTAAGATTACTAGAAGCCATTATTATCGTTATTATTTTTATTTAATTTATTTCATTTGTATGTATAAGTGCTTAGTTGCTCAGTCATGTCCCACTCTTTGCGACACCATGGACTGCAGCCTGCCAAGCTCCTCTGTCCTTGGGGATCCTCCAGGCAAGGATACTAGAGTGGATCGCCATGCCCTCCTCCAGGGGATCTTCCCAACCAAAAGAATCGAACCCAGGTCTCCCACATTGCAGGTGGATTGTTTACCATCTATTTACCAGGGAAGCTTGGTTCTTTAGTATTATTAAACTAATAATTGTCTAATCAAGTAAGGTAATGTTTATATAGACCCTGGCTTGTAAAAGTAGTATATGTTTGTTGGAGAAAAAACTTAAAACCCCATAGATAGCTGCTGTTCACACCTTGGTCTATCATTTTAGACCTTGCTTAGTATTTTTGTTTTTCAATTTTCTTTTAATGTGAGGACTTCTAGCATTCACAGAAGTAGACAAAACAGTATAATGAACTTCCGTGTATCAATCACATAGTTCCAATAAGCTATAATTAGCAGCAGTTCAGGCAGTTTTGTTGCTCAGTCATGTCCGACTCTTTGCGACCCCATGGACTGCAGCACACCAGGTTTCCCTGTCCATCACCAACTCCCAGAGCCTACTCAAACTCCTGTGCATCACGTAAGTGATGCCATCCAAACATCTCATCCTCTGTCATCCCCTTCTCCTGCCTTCAATCTTTCCCAGCATCAGGGTCTTTGCCAGTGAGTTGGTTCTCTGCATCAGGTGGCCAAAGTATTGGAGTTTCAGCTTTAGCATCAGTCCTTCCAATGAATAGTCAAGACTGATTTCCTTTAGGATGGACTGGTTGGATCTTCTTGCAGTCCAGAGGACTCTCAGGAGTTTTCTCCAATACTACAGTTCAAACGCATCAGTTCTTCAGTGCTCAGCTTTCTTCACAGTCCAACTCTCACATCCATACATGACTACTGGAAAAACCATAGCCTTGACTAGATGGACCTTTGTCAGCAAAGTAATGTCTCTGCTTTTTAATATGCTGTGTAGGTTGGTCATAGCTTTTCTTCCAAGGAGCAAGTGTCTTTTAATTTCATGGCTGCAGTCACCATCTGCAGTGGATTTTGGAGCCCAAAGAAATAAAGTCACTGTTTCCATTGTTTTCCCATCTGTTTGCCATGAAGTAGGAGACAGGATGCCATGATCTTAGTTTTCTGATTGTTGAGTTTTAAGCCAGCTTTTTCACTCTCCTCTTTCACTTCCATCAAGAGGCTCCTTAGTTCTTTGCTTTCTGCCATAAGGGTGGTGTCATTTGTATATCTGAGGTTATTGATATTTCTCCTGGCAAGCTTGATTCCAGATAATTAGCATGCTTACACCTAAAAAAATGAACAAATGTTTCTTTATATTATTAAGTTTCCAATCTTTGTTCACATTTCCAATTGCGACTTAACTGTTTTCGGCGTTTGTTTGAATCCAGATTTAAAGGACATCCTCAGTTGCATTTGGTTAAGATAGCTTTATGTCTTTTATTTAATCTGTAAATGCCTTCTCCAACTTTCTTTGTTTCTTACGATTTGTTGGTTAAAGAAACTGGGTCATTCTGCATTTTCCCATTGTCTTCATTTTGCAGATTATATCCTGTAGGATAGTTTAATGTTTTCCTTTGCTGTTGGTATTTCCAGAAAGTTGGTGGTTTGTGTTTATTTTATTATAAAAATAAAAACATAAAAAATTATTCTGTACATGCTATTTTGTAATATTTTTTCACTTAATAAAATTTGTATGCTCTTCTAATGTCATTAAATGTTCTTCTGTATCATTATCCTTAATGCTTGTATGGGTTTCAACTCCTGTTAGCCTTTTAGCTTGTTTTCAATTTTTTCCTGTTATGAACAACACAGCTGTGAACATCTTTTGGCTAAATAATTATTTTGATATTGGGAATTAAGATAAAATACCACAGTTCCATAGGAATTTTCAGTTATCATGAGCAAATTTTGTACTTTCAAATGTCATGAAAGTATTTGATGACTTGGGTTTCCCTTACTCTCTTAAGGCAAAATGGACACATCAAGTTTTTAACCAAAGGAGATAATAATGCAGTTGACGATCGAGGCCTCTATAAACAAGGACAACATTGGTTAGAGAAAAAAGATGTCGTGGGAAGAGCAAGGGGGTAAGTATAGAGGGGAGAGTTATGACACATTGGCTGTCTCGTTTGTATTGGCTGATCATACACAATTGAATTTAATGGTTTGGTCCTGTTTTGGTCAAATCATCTTGTGTCTTTTGAAAATGTACGCTTCTTAAAACACATTTGTAACTTCTGCTCCAGAGAGGAGAATGTGGACTGCTGAAAAAGAACAGAATATTAGTGGTGAGGATGAATTAGAGTGACAGTTTAAAAAATTCATTTGTTTAATTCATTTATGAAATTTTTTTGTGCACCTCCCATGTTCTCTGATGTCTATTCTGTGCTAGGCCTAGGGATCCAGAGTGATATTAATCCTCCTTCTTAAAACTCACATTTTATAAGTATTTACTGAATCAGCAACTCAAAGTGTTCATCTAGATTAATTTTATCACGATAATGTATTCCGTACTGTTTTATTTCTATTTGTGAAATTACTGAGGTCAAATGAAATTTTAGAGTTTTATTAAGCCTGTTTATTTCAGATTTTATCAGGAGAACAGATGAGTGGAGGACAGGAATTGTAAGTTATTGGTATGAGGAAGTATGGAATTATTACTACCTTCATGTTATTAATAGTATTAACAATAACTCACATTTACTAGGGCTTACTATGTGCCAGAGACTCATCCTAAGTGCTTTCTTGACACAAATTACCTCATTTTAACCTCAGAACAACCCTAATATTTCCATTCTACAGATGAGGAAACAGACATGTGAGGTTGCTTATCTAAGATCACACTGATACTAAAAGTGGCTGGCTGACTCCAGAACCCACTGTTTTAACCATCACCCCCAAATTACTGGTATAACTCTTGAGATGGGCAGCACTTGTTCTCTCTATTTAGATGCCTGTGGTACTTTCCTCCACTGTCAAGACATCTGCTCGTTTTAACCTAGAACAGACGTGGTGGATTCAGTGGTCCCATGAGCCAACAGTGGAACTGCTGAACCGTGTTCCCGTAAAGAAATAATTTCAAGTTGTTAAGTAGAAGTAACAGTGTAAGAGATGTTTGGTTTGGGGCTAAAGACAATGGGTCAGAAAAAGCACCAAGATGTTTTTGTCTTCAGCAGAGCTGGGTTTTGTGTATGCCTCAAGTTCAAGGGAACTTGATTTCCTAGGATGGAGCCAAACATACTTTTGTAATTCAAATTAGATGCATCAGAGCTTCAGAAAAGGCATAGTCCCCATTTTCCTCTGTTCCCAAGGTGCTGGTAATATCAACTTCTTTGAGTCTTTCTGCTTTTCCTTTAATTGCAAATGTATAGATTCTTATAGAAACACAAGGAAGTAACAGACATCAAAAAGCAAAGCCCTTCTCTCCTTTTCACTCCCTCCATAAATATTTAATTTTTGGGTTCATATTCTTTTAATCTTTATGTATAAAGATGCAGATCTTAATATGTAAGTGTGTATACAGACATAAACACAGTTTGTATATGGGGAAAGAATGGTCATGCTGTTTATAACCTCTTTTTTATCCCCCAATATTGCTAGTATCTACAGATCAAAAGACTTATTTCCATATCATCATTTTCATATCGTCAAAGTCATATGCTACTCCACTATGTGGAAAGACCACATTTTTATTTAGCCAACCTCCAGTTTGTCGGATGCCTTCATTTGTTTTCTGTTTTAAAATTGTGAGCAATGTTAATGAGGAATATCCCTCTTACACATCTCAGTAGCTCTGCCCAGTGCTTTTTTCACAGTAAATTTTTAGAAGTGGAGTAGCCTGGTGAAACCTGGGCGTATGTTAAGGCTTCTGGCTGTTTTGCTCTAGCTCTAGCTATACTCCTCCTGGTGTGACGGTGTCCCTCTGTCTAGATCTTGATTCTCAGGCGTCTCATGCTGCTCTCTCTGCTCACTCAGTCCCGTTGGGGTGAAAAAATGCACCATCCCGTGAAAAGGTGGAGAAACCAGGCTTTCTTTTTCTCAAGTAGCTTGTCATTCTGAAGAACTTTTCTTTCTTTAATCCCTAACTGTATACAATGTCATATCTAAAATCCCGACATTGAAAGGTATAGACCTTTTTCTTGCTTTTAATTTAAAAAATGTTACAGTCTGGAACTCTCTGAATTAAGTAACCTTCCCTGAAGGGTACGCACCTGGGACGTGAGCAGCAGGAGCACGGTCTCAAGTGTACAAATTCACTTTCTGTTGATCCTGTCACCACTTAACTGTGACACATAATGGGGCACATCGCCTCCTTTTGTGGAAATTGTGTTTATAAAACGCTAAACTACATTTCAGAGTCAGACTGTACCCAACCTTGGAACTATTTTTTTTTTCCCCTCAAACAGCTGCACACTGAAGCCTAAGGCACTAAATAAAACAAGTTTAAAACTTTTTTTATTGAGCTATAATTCACATATATTGGGATATAAAATTTATCATTTTAAAGTGTATAATACAGTGGGTCTTATTCAGAAAGTTGTAAAACCATCACCACTATTTAATTCCAGAACATTTCGACACCCCAAAAAGAAAACTGGGTATTCATTTGCAGTCACTCCTTGTCCCCTTTTCCTTGCAGCCCCTGGCAGCCACTCCTTTCCTTTCTGTCTCTATGGATTGCCTGTTCTGGACATGCTGTATAAACAGAATCTTACAATATATGTTTGTTTGTTTTTAAAAATGTGGTCTTTTATGTCTGGCTTCTTTTACCTAGCATAACGTTTTCAAGATTCATTCATGTTATAGCATGTCATAAAACAATTTTAGAAAGTGAAACTAATACTGAACCTACTAAGAATAGGGGTGATTCTTTCTAACTTCAGGTAGTTGGAAAACACAAGAGAAGCTGTTAGTTTCAGAAGGGTAGAAAGCAAAAAGGAGAAAGGAGAAAGCCCAGCAGAAGATCAGGAAATAGAAAAATATTTACAATGATAAAGAGAATAAAAATAAAGGAAGAAACAGAGTAAGTGAGCTCTCTGTTGACTGAAATCAGGTTTATAGAGGAGGCTTTCAAAATGTACTTTTTACTTAACTTGAAAGAGATCATTCCCAGATGGAAACAGTGATCCTTCTTAAGTCAGCTACTAGGGTCCAGACTTCCCAGGCATAGACCTCTCTTGACATTTGACAGATTATTTTCACCCAAACATCAGCACATGGTTCTTCTTTTTCCTTCTGGAGCTCCTTTCATAGCAGCACCTTTGATACTGAGAACTCCTGGGAATATGTATTTACCCATACTCTGCCTTCTAGATGTTAACTTGCCACACTGGCTGGTGTTGAAGTTGGCTTTGTGAGTGGCATTTTTTTTTTTTTTTTACTTATTTTAAATGTCCGCTTATTATCAACTCTGCTTCAGCAGAGTTTATCTGAGTTCAGTAGGAAAAAAGTGCAAATGATTGAATTTAAGATGACTGATGACAGCAGCTCTTGTCTGTCCATGGAGGGAATCAGTGGTACAGAGAACGAAATTTTCATTGACCTGCCTGTCCTATTCTGGCAACCTTATATTTTGCTTCTGTTACTTTTAAAGATCAGGTTGCTTCTATTTCACTTATGATAAGCAAGGTAAAACCACCTTTAGGGGAAAAAAATATTTCCACCGATAACCTATAAGCAGACTGTGTAATCATTGGTTCTCTGAGTGTAGATAGCATTGTATGGAGGTGACAGTGAAAGTCTCTACCCATGAGGATGGCTACTGATAGCTCATCAGGCCAGAATTAGCAGCCTGATAATTGTTTTCATGGAAGTCACAGATGCTTTTATAACTTTTAATGTTCATTTTACTAAAAGGCATTTGCCTTTATATTCTTAATGAAAGACTGGAAACTGTTGCTTATTGAAATGTTATAAATGAGACTAAAGAAATAGAGTTGTTGCATTAAAAAGAAAAAATGTGTATTAAAATTATAGTAAACCTTTATTTACCCTCCTAGAGCTTTAGCAAGTCAATTTTGTAGTGACTGTTCAGTTCTTAGAGGTCCCAGGGCTCAAAACTAAAGCATGGGCCCTAAAAGAGGAAGTTATTGTCACTACACACCTGTTCCAATACATCTCACTGGCCAAAGCTGTGCTTCTTGTACTTAAATGTGCTGAAGTGTCATTTGGGCCTGACCTTCTGGAGGTACACTGACTCAGTAAACCTGGGAAGACAGAGCATCATAACAAACTGTCCAAGTGATTCTCACACAGAGGTGTAGGTTTTAAGAAGCATCAGCTTACAGGAATGGGCATTTGGGGAGGAGGAGAGATGGGTCTGGATAGTGCTGCCAGGAGAGAGAAGGGTAGGATGGGGTGGAGACAGGAAACAGGAAGTAAGAGGAGCTCTCAGAAGGAAGCAAAATGCATCCCAGACAAAGCTGCTGTTTCCCAAGACTGCCTGAGCCTTTGATGGTGAAGGTGTTACATAGGAGGTCATTCTGTTTGTGTACCTTTGGTGTGTGCAACAGTTGTGAGTGCTCTGAATAAAAATACCTGAGATACTTTGAAGTAGGCAAAGATCAGCCTCCCTTCTCTGGGACAAACTCTAGGATGGTATCCCCAGTCCACTCTGGAATCCAACAGGAGCAGAGGAAGAAAAAGAAAGTTGTACATTTCTAACAGCTGTTTCCTCCCACATCTCTCTCACCCCTGAATTTTTATGTTGAAGAGTCTTTTGAGGGGAGAATTGAAGTCCTTGGAGGAGATGAGATTCCCCAGGGAAAGAGAAAAGACGAGGCCAGGACATCCCAACCTTCAGTCTGGCAGTCTTTGCTGGAAGCCTACTGTGTGCCGTGTATATCATGTTTGGCCTTGAAGATATGGAGAGCTTAGCGTCTAGTAGGGAAGACAGATACTGCCCAGCTAGTTAGGCAACTAATTCTGTAATTAAACTCATGATGTTGGGACTTCTCTGGTGGGCCAGTGGCTAAGACACTGCGTTTGCAGTCCATAGGGCCCAGGTTTGATCCCTGGTAAGGGAATGAGATCCCACTTGCTGCAACTAAGACCCAGTGCAGCCAAATAAAACAAATAAAATATATATTTTAAACTCATGGTGAAGATTTCTGAGAAAATATATGAGGTGCTATGAGATTATTTAATAACGTGGTTTTTACCTAGTTTGAGAGCATAAACTTTAGGGATGACAGGAAAGCAAGAACTAGTGAAAAATTAAAAAACAGGTGTTGCAGCCGAGGTAGGTGGAGGTGGAGGAAGAGACTGGTGTGTTAATGGAAGTGAAGGAAAAAGGTTTCATGGGCAGGATTCTGGTCATCAAAAGTCAAATGCTGCAGAGATGGGTCTTCTGCAGACAGGGAAAGTGAAAGTCGCTCAGTCATGTCCTACTCTTTGTGACCCCGTGGACTGTACAGTCAGTCTATGGAATTCTCCAGGCCAGAATACTGGAGTGAGTCATATTCTTTCCCTTCTCCAGGGGATCTTCCCAACCCAGGGATCAAACCAGGTCTCCTGCACTGCAGGCAGATTCTTTACCAACTGAGCTACTGGGGGTTTAGACTATTCCAAAAGAAGTTTCAGGATTAAGAGAGCCCAAGCCAGATTACACATGGTTATAAAAGGAGAGAGTGGTGAAATCTTAAGTACTATACTAGAGCTGTTACACTCACTTTGGGGACACTTACCATGAAGTACCTTGTAAAGTTCTGGCTGTGTTTGCCTGGTCTCCCCAGCTAGACTGACAGCTTTCCCAAGGTTATAACAACAAGCCCGGCTCCTGACACTGAATAAGCACATGGCATTAGGGTCACCAACTAGAGGTCAGAAACCTCAGATCTGGTATTGGTTCTACCATGTACCTCGGGGATGAGCAACTGTTTCCTCATCTATAAAATGGTGATATCGCTAACTTCCCTATCACATGGGCTGTTGAAAGAGTCTAATAGAACAGTGTATACAAGTGGACTTTGTCAGCCGAAAATCAGTATTCAGTGGAAGATAGAACTGAGAATGTTCCATTAATGATAATAGCTACTTAGAAAGTTCTGTGATGCTCAATCTCTTGTGTGTTTGTTTGTTTAGATTTGTTCCTTATATTGGGATTGTGACGATCCTCATGAATGACTATCCTAAATTTAAGGTAAGATCCGATACTTTGCGTTTCATGAGTTTTGGAAACTATTAAATGGCGTACAGTTAAAAGATGAAAGGCCAGTTGGATGATTTAGTGACTTACCATGGTCCCAAACGCCAGTTAATTAAACTGAGGCTTTGAGAGCTTTTCCAAGCTTCTCTGACTTGTGCTTCTGTGTTTGTTTTCTAGTATGCTGTGCTCTTTTTGCTGGGTTTATTTGTGCTGGTCCATCGTGAGTAAGAAGTCTGCCTTGCTGTTCCTGGAAGATGCTGTACTCTCTGTTCCTGAATGTTGGGAGTAGCTGCTGATCTGCGGTTGGTGGAGTGGAGAGCACGTTGGCGCTTCCTGGCCGTGCTGGTTTGCATTCGTTTATGTTTCCACGCGAGTGCGTGGGGCGAGTGTGCGCACCGCCGCGTGCATTCGAGGGGACTTTCCGTCACAGATTTTCACATGTTGTCACTGTCACACTTCGCATTTTTGTACATCAGTGAATTTTTTATATTAAAAGGTTGAGCCAAAGCCCCCAGTGTTTGTATTTTGAAGCCAAGCTTCACTTCTAAAGTGCCTACAGAATTCTGTAAATGAAAATACAGCTCTGCCCGAGTTTGAAACTGCCATCCCTCCTTCTAATGGGAATGGCATATACTGAGGTGGTCGTAGTCTTTAACTTTTCAAAATTTTAAATAAAAGACTTTGCATATTGAAACCCCTTATCCCTGACTTGTGTTTGTCGGGAAAGCGTTTGAAATTTGCTTTCCTGTGGTGGTTCTTAGCGCTCCTTGGGGAGGTAAAGGCTTTGATGGGAACAGTTCTTCAGCCAAGAAGGTTGTCCTGATGCTGACAATTGGTTTTTGTCTGCTTGTTTTTGTTTTCATGAAGCAGAAGTAGGATCTCTTAGTCATAAAATTGACTCTTCAGGAGGATGTGGCTCAGTTGTGTATTAGCCCAGCTGGTTGCTGAGAGGTTCAGTGACTCTCACTTTCCTGTGGACTTGTAACCTTTTCTGTACTTGAGACATTCTCGGCCCTTTCTGCAGGGTGGCAGTGAGTTTTAGCACCTGGGGGAGGCATGAGGAAAATGCTGGAGGGCAAGCGTGCTACTTGTTTTCTTTAGACTCTTAATTTGCCTGAATCTGTTCTCCTAAGTGCCTGGCTTTGCTTTTCTCTAATGCAGACTTAGCAGAAGGCAAGGTTTAAAAGTGATAAAGGCGAAACCCAGTTTTTTTGTTTTTTTTTTTTAATACTGAGACAGTAAAGGAAATAGGGAGTAGTATGTGGTAACTGATGTGTTTTAAGCACAAAACACTTAATCCTTTCTGTTCTCTCTGTATTAGTGTGAAATCTCAATACTTTGCAAAACAGTGGGCTAAATGAATGGTTTTTGTGATTCATTCAACTGAGGTGGCAATCAGCCCTACTTTAATTCTAATGGAATGAGAGCAAGGACATTAATCTTCTAATGTCATCCTAAATCAGCCATCCTAAATCCATTCTCTAGGCTTTAGCCTTCAAACTTTGCATACAGACTCTTAAAGATACCAACAGAGTATGAAACTTGGCAAATCACTGCTAACAGAGCTTCTTTGAACCTGCCTCTGAGGATTACATAGTATTTCTCTTTTCTCATGAGCCAAGGAGAGTGCTGAAATGTCCCCCCACCTCCACGTGTGGTAGAAAATTGCTGCTTACTCCATTCTTCCTTCCTGATAACCAAAAGATGGTGGGGTTAGCTTTATACCAGCCTTTCTGAGACTTCTCTGGGGAGAAGTGGTGTGTTCTGCTGGCAAAGGTTGGGATCTCAAAGTTCTTTGTGATCCTAGCTCGCCAGAGTGTAAACATGTTTGTACTTGTATCCTCTGTGATCCAGGTTCCTCCTCCTTTTACACTTACTAGGAGAGAAGTGTTATATTTTCCTCACTTGCTAATTTTCATACCCAGTCTTATAAAATTACTGTTTCTTCGCTTTTACTGGATGCCATAGTTTGAAGCAACAGCTAAATTTCTCTGAAAAGTAATCAGATCATTTAAAAATATTTGACCTATCTAGTAGCCAAAAAAAAAAACCAAAAACAGTATTTGTGGAATGAGAGACCGTGTTCCCAGGTTTTATATTTTAGTGCTAAAATATAAGACTTAAAACTGGGAGATTTTGTTAGTAAATATAATGTGGTTTTTGGTCACACCACAAGGAATGTGGGATCCTAGTTCCTCGAGCAGGAATCACACCCATGCCCGTGCATTGGAAGTGCAGTCTTAACCACTGGTCCGCCAGGGAAATCTCAGTAGATGTATTTTTAAAAGCTCTTTGGAAATGTAAGAAATGCCAGAGGTGCTTGATTCATTATTTTAAGGGAAGTATAAGCTCTTTGAGATTTTACAGGGCCAGTGGGAAGGTAGGTGGATTTAACCATTGTGAGAGAGTCGAAGAGGAGTTGAGAAGCCCCAGCTGAGAGCGTGATGCTGGGCTTATCTGCTGGCCGCGACTCACCCACGCTCGGTAGTCTCCGCGCGCTGGCTCCAGGCGCCTGGCCTCAGCTCCAGTCCTGTTTCTCTCTGTTCCCACAGACTCTTCCAGTCGGTCGTCCTGTCTTTAAACCGAAGCTCATGGCAGTTCGTGCAAACTTCCCCTTCACATTTCAACTTCTCTTCGAAGGCATATGTGCCTGGATTTGTCATTTTCTCATATTTAGTTATCTAAAAGCTGACATTCACCCATACCATCCCATTCTCATTGCCATGCCTTGACTCCAGAAACATCACTCATGACTGTTGCTTGCGTGACTGTGTCCAGTTTTCCTATAACGTGCCGGTGCGCCTGTTTTAGATCATTTCCACCTGTTAGTTCATTTTCGTACCCCTTTTACCTTTAGGAAGCGTCTCTTTTTAGACCGCAGATTTTGTGTTTACCCTCGTATTCTCTGCATGTGAAGTTCAGACTGAATTGTGCTGACACAAAGCAACCTTGTGCTGTCCCGCCGTGTTTTCACTTATTTCATACTCTCATTTCTGCTTATCCGAGTCTCACTTTTTTCACAGAGTAATTATCCTTCTCTGTCATTCAGTGTTTGCAGCCTTATACTATTTGTGTATCCTGGTGGCTGTGGACTCAAGTTCCACTGTCAGATTGTAAGTTCCTCCAGCGCAGGAGCCCCGTTTTATGGACGCTGCGCTCTTTCTTCCCAGTAGCATCTGGCAACATATACCAAGTGTTCAGTATAATCACGCATTGGAACCAGAAGCAGTAACTAAGGGTAGCATCACTGTTGTGCTGTTATTCTGGATCGGAGCATATGAATCATGAAAGTGATTTGTATTTGCCTGATATTTAGTGAGTACATTGTCTTGGTCTTGCCAAATTTAAATCTAAAAACTTTGTCTCCCAACGGTTCTATTTGAAATGACATGTTCCCTTTCTAGAATATTTTATGTTAATCCTGTTTTCTTCGTCTTGTTTATGTGTCTTGGTCTCTTCCTGTGTTCTCTTTCTCAGTGGGAGAAGTATTGGCTTTGTCAGTTTTCTTAGGGAGTCACAGGCTTCTTGAAGCACCTAGGCTTGGAATAAAGGCTCTGTTATCCCTGACCTTATTTCTTGGTCATTTGCATAAGGATGTTACCAAATGCTAATAACCCCTTAGGTATGGGAGCTCCCCCTGGTTCTGAAGGTACCTTTCTTATGATATTTTTCACTCTGTGGAGCTTCAGAAATTCTAGCTGGCTGAATGGATTGTCCACCTTCTCAGGATGCTCCTCAGGTTGTTGTTCAGTTGCTAAGTCGTGTCCTGCTCTTTACAACCCCGTGGACTGCAGCACGCCAGGCTTCCCTGTCCTTCACAATCTCCCAGAGTTTGCTCAAACTCAAGTCCATTGAGTCAGTGATGCCATCCAACCATCTCATCCTCTCTCGTCCTCTTCTCCTCCTGCCTTCAATCTTTCCCAGCATCAGGATCTTTTCCAGTGAGTTGGCCCTTCACATCAGTTGGCCAGAGTATTGGAGCTTCAGCTTCAGCATCAGTCCTTCCAGTGAATATTCAAGACTGATTTCCTTTAGCATTGACTGGTTTGATCTCCTTGCAGTCCAAGGGACTCTCAGGAGTCTTCTCCAGCACCACAGTTAGAAAGCATCAATTCTTCAGCATTTAGCCTTCTTTATGGTCCAGCTCTCATATCCATACATGACTGCTGGAAAAACCATAGCTTTGACTGTACGGACCTTTGTCAGCTCCTCAGGCTGTTTCCTGGCCAGGCATGTCTCTGCCCCTATTCTCCCTTATTATAACCTCAAGTAATACCAGAGAAGTTTCAGAAATAAAACAACAAATTTAACCCTTCACACGTAATTATGGTGAATCTGGATATAGAAAGAATTCTGTGTAACCAAAAAGTGTTAGGAACTAGAATATGCAGAAGTTATCAGAAACAGCAAGGATATTGCCTTCTAGGTCCTGTAGCATCCCAGGCCCACAGGGTTTTTCTGACCTTAGTCTTAGCAGACCCCAGGTTCTCATAGCCTTGACATGGGTCTCACTGTATAGACATCCAGTCTTTGTTTATGCTGGGTCGCCCTGCCTGGAGTGCCTGCTCACTTCTCTACTTACTAAAAGCTTTCTCATTCAGGAGACATTTATTGAGCCAGCTTTGGGGCCAGGCCCTGGGGAGACAAAGATGAGTGAGGCAAGGTCCCTCCTCTGCCAGGAACTCAGTGCCGTAATTGGAGCAATGTGTAAACAGATCTTCCCACATAGGATCATAAGTGCAACCTTAAGAGATGCACAGGGCACTCAAAGCGGGGTGTCTCTAATTCGCCAAGCTCTCGGGTACACAGTGCTTCCTTCTCGGTGCTGTCTTCTCAGGACCTTGTGCGCTGTCCTCAGAGTGGTTTGTCCTATGTATGTCCAGCTCTCCAACTAGCTCCTTGAAGGCATGAAAACAGCGCCAGCCTGTAATTCATTCTTGGATATCCCCTAGTCCCTGTCACAGTGTTTTTCACATTTTAGATTTATTTATACCCTCTTGTGTTCCAGAAAGGATCTGGAACAAAGTGGCTCATAAAGATACTTCCAATGCTATGTGATATGATATAAAAGTTGAAGAATTTGGGATTGAAATAAGCGTGAGAGGAGAAAAGGATAAAATGGGAGGCGAGGTTAGTACCTACAAGATATGTCAGAAGAGCGTGGCGTCTGCTGGAGGAGATCCATCGCTTTGGTTCTCAGCTTCTTAGCGGCTAATGTGAAGAGGGAAAGAATGATTTCTATGGTTCATGGAATGGATATAAAGTGGGAATTTTTTAAAAACTTGTAATGACACTCAGAGATCTAGAAACTTCTCTTCTGAGACCTCACTGCAAGGACAATGTGTAGCATTATACAATAATTTCAATGTTAATTAGCCTAATAACTTTCATAGAGCTGTTCCTGAGAATGTTCGGATATAGTTTGGCCCCTTCTGCAGAAAGCCACCTTGCAAAAAATCAGCTACCCATCTAATCAGCCAGAATCTTCCTCAGTTAGTTTTCCTGTAAAGCAGTTTTCCTTAATCTTTAAAAACTCATGGTCTTTTTTTTTTTTTTGATCACATCATGTGGCATTTAGGATCTTCCTGATCAGGGATTGAACCTGTACCCCCTACACTGGAAGGAAGTGCAGAGTTTTAAACACTAGACCACCAGGGAAGTCTTTATAAACTCATGGTCTTTTTTAAGAAAACAAAAATTTCATACCTCTTCTCCATTCTGATAAACCTCTTTTTGGGTCTGTTATATCCAGCCTCTTAATCCTTACCAGTCAAGAACATGTTATCTTGTTTCTTCTTAAGTTTGTATTATAAAAACAGTAGTTACTCATCTCTCATATACAGTTATATTCAATGCAACTTTCAAATTATAGATCCTTGTTCTGTTAATTTTAGGAAGTTTCTGGAATGCCACCTACTCTCCATCAAGAATCATTTCTGTAAAACCCTTATTTTAACTGGCTAGTTTATTTAGGTTGCTAAGCTGGTTCTAACCCAAGTCTTCTGCACTGCAGGCAGATTCTTTACCAGTTGAGCCAAATTTGGAACCCTTTCAAGCTGGTTTCCAGCTTTAATTCAAGGAATCTAGTTAAAATAATTTGTACTCGGGACTTTGGGTAGGCAAGTAAGAAATTTGCTCACATGATGCTTTGATGAGAGTTGTCAACTTGACAACTTATTTAAGCAAGAAGAGAAAATGCCATGTAGAACATGTTTCTTGGAATTGATCAAAAGTTGAGGTAGGTACGCTAACATTTCTTTATCAAACAAGTCACGATGTAATAGGCATTTTGCAGACTGTTGTGTCAATACCATGGTCTCACCTGCTACCCAGGGAGACTTTTTCCCCTGTAATGGGCTTCAGATGTAAGGCAGGCTTTGCTTTTCCTAGGATCCAGCTAACAATAGTGAATACTCCAAATTCTCCAGTGCTCAGCCAAGTGCTTTTGAATTTATAACATTTTTCCCTCCTTTAGTCCTCAAAATAAACTCCATTTTACAAAAGAGAGAAACGGAGGTAAAGAGATTTGCCCAGGATCTCCAGACTTGTGGGTGGCAGAGCCAGAACTTGAATTCTGGTTATGTTCACCAGGCCACAATATCATAATCCAGTTATTCTACCTTTATAAGCTCTCATGAGATTCATTTATCTGGAATAAACCCTCTCATGAGATTCATTTATCTGGAATAAACCCCACAATCACAAGGCCCTTGGGTATTCTTTCATAGAAGCCCTAGGTTGTTCTTCCATGGATTTCCTCAGTAAATCTCCTAGAAATAGTGAGATTCTCAGGTAAACTTCCAAGTATTTAAACCTCTTTGGAGTTAAAAGAGTACTTATTTCAGTTACTGAAATGCGAAGTACCTGTTACACCCAAATCATCTTATGAACATGGGGCCTGGGGCTTCTCACTTGGTTAGGGTTGTTGTAACCTTCCTGAGCATCTGTGCCATTTAGCTGAGCAGCAGCTGCTTAGCTTTCTTAGCCATTCTTGACATCCTCATCACTTTCTCATTAGATGTATCTTCTCTATTTTGTTTTTGAATATTGTCTTGAAAAATTTTTGTATTTTGGCAATTTCAGTTCCTAAAATAGTTCCTTATTAATGGTTAATATTTTGATATTCTAGCTAGTTCCTATGTGTTTCCTCTGACTTTGTGAAATTGTATCAAATATCCCTGACACGTTTTCTTCCTCTCTTGAAGATTATGCATTTCTCCTGATTCTGCAGCCCCTTGCCCATTCTGAACCTAAAGAGCAGGACCTGAGATGTCCCAAAATGTTTCTCTTGCTCCCCACAGCCCACGCATGTGGGGTCTGTGCTCAGAGATTTGCCAGGAGAATGATTTTACACCACCTTATTCTGAACACATCTGTTTGTCACCCTGCCTTTTTCTCTAGGCTCATTTATGTCTCATTTAAATTACTGCTTTTTATTTTCTCTTTTGTCCTCTACCTTTCATGTGTTTGAAGTCCACACTCAGGTTCTCTCCATTTGCTTAGCTTCTCTGCAACTAACTTGTGTTTACTTGAGTAACTCATCTATAAAATGGACATAGTACTAGCCTTTACTGCATCAGAGTAGTGTTGGTGATCAAAGGAGTGTGCATGTTAAATGCTTTGGAAAACAATAACAGAAAAAGATTTGGATGTGAAGAGATGTTATTTGTAATTGATCCTAATTTAATGAAACATAGCAATCAATAATACATATGTTCTTTAAGCAATCTTTATTAAAAGCATGATGCAGTTTAAATATTTGGTTGGTGTTGGTTATCAGAGGATTTGCCATATATCTTTCACGCCTTACTCATATTTTGGGTGTCCTTTGAATCTTGTCTGCATTGTCTGAAATCTCAGAGGGTCAGATTGAGCTCTGAAGAGCTTCCCCTGGCAGTTCCATGAGTCACTGTCCATGTGATTGACTGTCTGTCTTCCTCCAGGGAGAGAGGACTTAGGAACAGGCAGTGTGCAGTTGAGGTCCTTACTTTAAACTCAGCCCAGCACTACTCCCCGAGGGATCTGACGTGGAAGCGCTGTCTTGGGCAAGTCCCCTCTCTGCGGTGCCTAACACTGCACATTCCTGGGACAGTGGTTTATAGCTGGCTGTGGAGCTGCTGCCCTGCTTCTTTCTCCAGGGTCCTTGGAGGCCCCTCTTCCTGTGCTCACCTGACAGATGAAATAATCCCCAAGGGCATCTGGGATCATTCTCGCAGGTGTGGTTGGAGCTGTGAACACAGGCTATGTCAGAGGGGGTTTGCCTAACAGTGAACCTGTCAGAGCAGAACCAAGGTGCCAGGGTCACCTGCAGAAGAGAGGTGAAATTCTTAGTGCCCACTTCCTCGCCCCCTTGAGAAATCCACACCAACCTGCTCTTTAACAGGATGGTACAGCGGGAGTGGGCGTGGCTCAGAGAAAGCAGCATCGTTCCTGATGACTCTAGGGGACTGAAGGAGTGCTCTGAACAGACCTGAAGTCTGATTCCAGCGTGACATCTGGGCAAGTTTCCAGTCCGAGCCTGCTTGCAGCTATAAAATGAGGAGAGAGAAACCTGCCAATAAGATTCCTTCAAGCATCTAAGTGAGGCACACTCAGTACCACCTCCTAACTTCTATGACCAAGGGCCAGAGAAGACAGGATGGGTGTGTGATGCAAGCAGAGGGAGGGGGCTGAAAAGGGAATGATTATAGTGGGAAGGTGATAAGAGCTATATCTGTACACTATGGCTTAAGCAGTGACAAGAATACAGAGAGGTGTAAATGCCAGGGTGGGAGATGAGAAGCAGGGAGAGTGGGAAGAAAGCCTGGGCCGGAAACGGAGTGTCCTTGTCCTGCCTGTCATGCTTTCTGGGAGCTCAGCATGACAATCAGCTTCTTGTACACACTTTCCCTGCAAAGATGGTGATCCATAGAGCCTTGCTGAGCTAGATATGGCAAGAGTAATAATAGCAGGTACCATTATTGAACCAGTCTGGGGAGCAGGTTCTCTCACAGCCACACTGTGCAGTGTTTCTCAGAAGAGTCCAGAGCCCAGGGGTGGGTTGGTATCCTGCGCCTCCGTCATTGACTGCTTTTGTACTATGTCTCTCCAATGAGATGGTCAGCTATGGTGGAAGCCGACTGTTATCTTTTGTCTCCCCTCCTGTCCTTAGCATGGTGCTCTCAATGTTGGTGTTTGGTAAACATTTAAGCAAAAATAAATGTATTATTCTGGAGCACAGCCTCTTCTGTTCATTAAATGTTGCCACTGACCTAAAAGTTCTTTCCAAGACAAGCATGGACAGCTCCTTGAGAGTACTGACTTTGAGAGTCCTGTAGGACTGCTGCTTCCTGTCACAAAATAATTGGGCTAAAAAGATGTAAAATTATTAAAAATAGGGCAGCGGGGTTATTCCCATTTGACAGTTGAAGAAGGTGAGGGTCAAAGAGATCACACAGCTTATATATGGACTCTGGGTCCAGTGCTCCTTTCACTCCCCTGACTCAAAGATCTGCCTCCTGGCCGACTGAGAAGCCAGGCTCTCGCCATGTGAGGTGGGTTGAGGAGGGCTCCCCTTCCATCCTTCTGCACTCCCATCCGAGCATGTGCTGTGATTTCTGCTTGACCTGGTGAGTGCTGGCTGGGAGAGAGGGCATAAAGATAGCTGGTTGAGCAGGTCAGATGCTCCAAGAGGGAGCGGCCTGCTGGCAAGCTCCTCTGGTGCCCGGCACTTTGCTGGGCACAGTAACGTCTATGTTACCCAGGAAGGAGGCATCCTCGCCCCCTTTTCTACCCTGAAAGTTGTCCTTCAAAGCTGTTGGGAGTGGCGAGGAGGGCCAGGGGAGCCAGCCTTCCCCATCCTCAGCTTGAAGCTGGTGGGCTTGGGCCCGGACACCCCGAGGAAGCCATGCCCACCTCGGGGCAGGAGGGCGGGCGTGGGGGCTGTGGAGGGGGTCCCCAACCCTGGCCCCAGCCGGCTTGAGAGTCCGAGAGGGCGGGGCCAGGGCGGCAGCGAGCGCGCCGGGGGCGGGCTCCTCGGGGCGGGCTCCGCCCCCAGCGGCGCGGGTTTAAAAGGAGGGAAGGCACGCGCCGCGGACTGGAGCCAGCGCCAAGCGCACCTGAACCGAGGCGTCGCCCGTGCCCAGCCATGACCCTGCGGGTGGGGGGTGCTCGGCTGCTCGGCGGCCTCCTGCTCTTCGCTCTGCTCGCGGCCGGCGCCGCCCCGCTCGGCTGGGATCTCCCGGAGCCCCGCAGCCGGGCCAGCAAGATCCGAGTGCACCCGCGGGGCAACCTCTGGGCCACCGGTGAGTCTTCGGGGTTCCGGCGAGCGCTCCCCGCCCCTCCCACCTTCCTTCTCTGGCCTCTCCTCAACATGGACACTAGCGTCCAGGCTAGTGGGCACCCTGGAACTCATCTAGTAAGATGGGAGAACTTGAGAACCAGACCCAGTGACTTGGTTTAAATCTTTCACTCAGCCGGTTTAAAGCAGAGCTGAGGCTGGGCCCTAGAGCTACCTGCCAGCCTGTTCCTCTTCCGTTAGAGAAGACTGCACTGAATCTTCCGACCTCTAGTGTGTCTTCTCTCTGCACCTCCCCCTTACAGACACCTCTTGTCCTCACTTTTTCTCTGCTGTTTCCCGTCCCTCTTCTAAGCAGACAGCACAACTGGCAGAGTTTCTTCCTGGCCCTTGGGGCTTCCCACTGCCCCTTCCAGCTGTGCCATCCCCTCCACCCACTTCTACCTGCTCCGGAAAAGCTAAGGTGCAGGTTTTGCCACCACTGGGGGTTCTTTGTGGTTTCTGGTGACCAGGAGGAGAACGGTGGTGTGTAAATCTTCCTGCCAGGAGGACAGAAGCGGGAGAAATGGGGACTTGCCCACTGGGATAGCATCCTTGCTCCCTGACTTCCCTGTGCCGTGGCATTTCCTTTCTAGGTCACTTCATGGGCAAGAAGAGCCTGGAGCCCCCCAGCCCATCCCTACTGGGGACAGCTCCCCACACCTCCCTGAGGGACCAGACACCACAGCTGAGTCATCATCTCCTCAGGGTCCTCCTGCAAAAGCAAGCTCTGGGCATGAGCCTCAGTGTCCCAGCACCTCACACCCAGGTGAGCCAGGAGAACTCAGCCAGGGCTCCCCCTGGATCCCACATTGGGCTTAGGGTGTGAGTGCCCAGCCAGGGCAGGAGAGGCTCAGAAAAGCCAGGGATTCTAGGCTCCCCCTGTGATCCAGAGCTCCAAGTGGGAGGATTCCAAAGAAAGGGAGCTGACCTTCTCAGCAAACCCCAAGGAACCAAAAAAGTAGGGGAAGACACTCCTCTTCACCCACTGCCCAGTCTAAAGGCACAGCCCAGGCTTATCCAGCTTCTTCCAGCAGGACCTTCCCACCCCCCCTCACCCTCTGGTCTATGCAGACTTGCCCCTCCCCTGCTGTCCACCTTTGTCGTGCCCTGTATGTGCTTATTGGGACCCTGGGGCCCACAGAAAGGATGAAGAGAGTGAGTCAGCAGCCAGGGCCAAGTCTGGACCTTGTTCACTTTGACTAGTGCTCTTCCCAGTTTCTCGTCTGCCTCAGTGACCACTGGCAGGGTTTCTCAACGCCAGCCCTCCTGCTCTTCTGGGCGGGACAGTCCTACATTGTGGGGGCGTTCTGTGCATTGTAGGAAGCTTAGCAGCCTCCCTCTCCGCCCACAGTTATGACAACCAACAATGCTCCTAGACACTGCCAGAGGTCCCCTGCTGAGGGGTCATGGGAGGGAGCCAAAATTACCCTTGGTTGTAAAACACTGACCTATGGGGTTTGGGCTAGGGGGGCTTCCAGGTGGCGCTAGTGGTAAAGAACCTGCCTGCCAGTGCTGGAGATGTAAGAGGTGCAGGTTCGAAGGTCCCCTGGAGGAGGGCATGGCAACCCACTCCGGTGTTCTTGCCTGGAGAATCCCAGGGACAGAGGAGCCTGGCAGGGTCCATGGGGTCCCAGAGAGTCGGATACAACCAATGTGATTGAGCACGCACACACAGGGTTCAAGGCCCCAGAGCTGGAGCCAAGCCAGCCTTTGTCTCCAGCCTGGCGGAGGGGCAGCTCATCCATTCTCTGCTCCTGGCACCTCCCCATCCCACACACCTTCCCTGGTACTTTGTTGCTCTGTGAAGAAGGTATAATAAGGTATAGTAGAATGTGGACTCTGGTGACAGCATGCTGGGCTCATAATCTAGCTACTTGGTTGCTGTGGGACCTTAGAAATGTCATGTAGCCTCTCTAAGTCTCATCTTCCTCAACCCTAAAATGGGAATAATAGTACCCCTCTTTCCTTAATGAGACCATTTATGTCACATGCTGAGTGTGATGCCTAATGCATAGAAAACATTTAGTAAACAGAAGCTGTTACCAGTCTGTGAGCTCCCTGGCAGTGCTGGTGGCTGACTTAACCGTGTGTCTCCCACTGTGCCTAGCATATACTGTACATTTTGAAAGAAGGGAGGGACATTCCCTAAAGAAAGTTCATCCTCAGTCCCAGTCAACCTTGACCCTCCTGATGTACAGAACTACCAGCCTGGTACTCCTCTGGCAGTCCAGTGGTTGAGACTCTTTGCTTCCCCTGCATGGGACACGAGTTTGATCCCTGGCTGGGAAGCTAAGACCTCACATGCCGCGCGGCCCCTAAAGACCTCGGTGTAAGGGCTACATACTCAGGCTGGCCGGGTCTGAAGGAAGACGATGGCGCCTCTGGGTCCACTGACCTTGAAGGCCTGAAACATGAAGACCAACTAGAGAATCTCAGAGGCAGCAGTGCCTAGCCCTAGGGGGTGGGACTTCAGAAGTGAGGTCTAGGGCAGAGCTGGAGGTTGGAGAGTCAGAACACTGTCTGGCCCAGGGTCAGGCCCGGTGCTTGGACTTCATTTCTAGGATCTCCATTGGCTGTCATGACCACTCTGTGAGGCTGAGAAAACCACTGCCCTGACCCCTCCCAGGCCCTTCAGGGAGAAAGGTACTGGGTGGGGTGGGGAGGCTGCCCCTGCCGACCTCTGTGGGTGCCCTGCAGTTAGGAATGGCAGGATGCCCCTATCATTTGTCCCACCCCCGCCCAGGCCAATTCCTCTGTGTGTTCCCCTTCAGCACAGGAGGCTGCTGGTGCAAACGCTGCAGAAGTGATGCTGTTAATCAGGAAGACACGACGACATGGCTGAGATTGTGCCCACCCAGGGAGGGTGCTGTATGGGACCCATCTGGACGCAAATCATGGCTCACATCTCTGTCACTCCATTGCCGTGAGTTCTGGTTGGGCTGTCAGGAATATTGCCAGTGCAGATGCAAATGATGTCCCTGTCGTATTTCTTGCTTCCCTGTTGAAGTTGTGAATAAAACCCTGCTCTTTACCTAGACTGTCTGGTCCTCTCCTTCTACCTGTGCTGGAGGGGATGGGAGGGAAAGGAGACTGGAAGACCCAGTGTTCACTGAGATGGGGCTGGCCCCAAAGAGCCCAGAACACTCCGTGGCACCAGCCTGGAACTGATTCTGGGCTTCTGCTCATCCACTCATTCGCAAGCAGGTACTCACTCAGTGCCTGCTGGGATGCCAGGTCCTCTGCCAGCCGCTTTTCTACTCTCGCCACTGCCACCTACTGGCAAGTCTCTTCTGTTTCCCATCTGTAAAAGGGAACTGCCTACACTACACGGGAGGGCTTTGCTTACCTATTTTATCTACTCACCAAGGTTTGAGGGGACTGCCCAGCGCTTACAAAGGAGAGAGCTGAGCTGGGATCCAGACCCCAGTGTCCCCTTACTCTCTTCTCTGGCCTTGTGGGACTGACTGTTAGCAAATAAACATACAGGACACTGTTATAGTCGAATTTCAAATAAACAATGAATAATATTTTCGTATAAAAAGATATCCTAAATATTGCGTGGACACAACTTTTTTTTTTGGCTGCGCAATGACACGCGGGATCTTAGATCCCAGACCAGGGATCAAACCCTTGCCCCTGCATTGGGAGCACGAAGTCAACCACTGCACTGCCGAGAAGTCCTTGCATGGACATACTTAAATGAAAAAACTACTCGCTGTTTTACGTACTATTCGAATTTAACAGGGCGGATTTTATCGGGCCTTTTCCTCTGATCTGCAAATACACGTTCATAAAAACAGCGTGTATGTGATCCCTCAGGTCCCGTCTGGAACTGACATCCTGGGAATCCCTGCCTTGACGTCACTTTTCCAAGAGAGTTTATCCTAAGATCCCCAGACCGAGCCTGGCAAAGGAACGGCAGGTCTGCGCCTGCGCTAGGGCACCTCTGGGCCCCGCCCCCAGGTCAAAGCAGGCCGCGCCCACTCCTCGCGAGAAGGCCGCTCCTGCCCAGGAAGATTCAGAGGCGGAAATAGGATACCGGAAGCGACTGTTGCCATGGAGCCCGCGGAGGACTGGCTGGTGGAGTCCTTGCGCTTGTAAATCGTGTGGGCTGGGGACGTGGAATCTGGAACAGGGAACTGGCCTGGGGGCCGATGGGTGCAGAGTGGAGCATGCGGGGAATCCTCGTGTGGGGCGGGACCTATATGGAGGACTCCGTCTGGGCCTTGGCTCCCGCTTCTGGGAAATGGCACCTTTCTGTGTGTGCAAGTTGTGTGAAGTACTGGTAGGAGCCGTGCTTGTGGGAGATAATAATAGCATAGTTTTTGTTTTATAGTGTTAGTTGCTCAGTTGTGTCCAACTCCGTACGACCCATGGACTGTAGCCGGCGAGCCTCCTCTGTCCATGGGCTTATCCAGGCAAGAATACTGGAGTGGGTTGCCATTGCCTTCTCCAGGGGATCTTCCCAACCCAGGGATCCAACCCAGGTCTCCTGCATTGTGGTCAGATTCTTTACCACCTGAGCCACCAGGGAAGCAAGTGACCATTTGCAAAATAAATATTTTGCACCAGCCTCTAAGTTAAACCTTAAATAAAGATTGTCTCGATTCTGCACACCAACCTTGTGAAGTCAGGGTACTCTGGGAGTTCCATTTTACACATGAGGACGAGGCTCAGGGAAATTGTGACTGGCCTGGTTCCAGTCACACAGAGGGTAAAATATGTAACAAGATTTGATCCCAGTTCTGCTTGATTCCAAAACTTGGGCCCCCAACCACAAAACCATGCTAACATCGCATCTCAAACAGTTGCAAAAGTGCCATGCATCAATATATGACATCGTGTCTCTGTCACCCAGGTACCAAGATTTCCATGCATTTGACCTCTCAGGAGCCACTCGAGTGCTTGAATGGATTGGTGACAAAGGTGAGATGCCCTTCGTGACCCTGAAGGAAATGGAATCCCACTCCTGAAGCTTGGACTCAAGGAGCTCAGTCTAGAGGGACCCGACTATTTCTGAGAGCTTGTGGACCTCTTGGTCACTTACAGCAATTTCTTGTTCGATCAGCATTATATTTCTATCTAGCTCTCTTCCAATCCCCCAATACAAGGCTGCATACCAGTGGCAAAGGGGTTTATTTTTGCTTTGGGAGATATGGCAGAGTGTCTAGACCCAGCCATGGTTCACAATCTTTCTAGCAGTTTGTCCCAGCATATTCTGCTTCTTTTTCCAGGAATCTTGGTTGCTGGCTATGAAAGCCTGAAAAAAAATGAGATTCTTCATCTCATACTGCCTCTCAGACTTTCTGTAAAAGAAAACCAGGTAACTTGAAGTATATGTGCTGAATGTATGTGTCTGCTTCTACTCATTTATTAAACCTTTATGGAGCTCTATTGTCTACTAAATATTTTCCCGGATACTAGAGAGAGAGAAACTGTAAGCACTGGGCCTGCCCTATAGTCTAATAAAGACAAACAGATATGCAGAGAGCTAAGTGCTACAGAAAGTCCTGTGATTTACAGAGGGCTCCTAGAGCAAGAAGTCAATTATACTTTATCAAAAATAGATTTAGGGGGCATTCCCTGGTGGTCCAGTTACAATTCTGTGCTTCCACTGCAGGGGGCCTGGGTTCAAACCCTTGTGGGGGTAACTAAGATCCTGTAGGTGTGAAAAAAAAAAGAAACAGATTTAGAGAGCTATTGGAGTATGGAGGGTGGTTAAAAGCTTAGAATGATTAAGATCAGCTCAGATGAATGTGTAAAGAGTAAGAAGAGATGATGGCTAGAGACAGAACCTCAGGGAGGACATTTGACGAATGGGTAGAGGAAGCTGGACCCACAAGGAATACTGAGAATGAACAGTGCTCGGAGTAGAAGGCATCTCAGAAGCGGCCAGCGGTCCAGAAGCCAGGAGAAAAGAATGTGTGATGAAAAAAGTTGATGGTTGCCTAATGTCACTATGAAATCATTCAGACTCATTGGCTAGATCAGTTCAGCCTTTGCTGCCCTTGAGTAGATTTCTTCCTAGTGCTCTTGTTCTTCCTTGTCTCCACCCCTTAGGAGCCAGGACCACACCAAAATCAAGCCTTGGTAAGAGACCTGATTTACCTCTCACCTCACCCCTGGCTTTTCCTCTTTTCTCTCTCTTTAAAAAAAAAAATCTGTTTATTTGGCCATGTTGAGTCTTAGTTGTGGCACTTGGATCTTTGTTGCGTTATGTGGAAATCGTGCGGCATGTGGGATCTTAGTTCCCCGACCAGGGATCAAACCCACATCCCCTGCATTTCAAGTCAGATTCTTAACCACTGGACCACCAGGCAAGTTGCTCCTCTTTTCTCTTGTGGCCACCTCCTTTTCCCCTCCTCTGGTTCCTCACATGGAGATAGTAGTCCAGCAGCTAAGAGCATGGACTTTGTTAGACAGACTTGGGTTCAAATGTGTAACATAACCCTTGTGTGACCTTAGAAAAGTTGCTTAAGCTCCCTGTACCCTAGCTCTGTCATTTTAGAATAGGGATAATTATAGTGTCCACGTCACAGGGTGGTTCTAAGAATTCAGTGTGATAAAGCACTAAATAAGGTGGCTGGCACAGTGAATACTGGATGATTGACTGGTTGTATTTTTACTGCTGGAGGAACCCACCTAACTTCTGGTGGGAGGTGCCAGGAGGAACGGGGCTGTTTGTCCACTGATACATTCCAGTTATTTCTCTGATACGCTGTTAAACCTCTGTGACTCCCCTAAGCAGGCTTGGAATATAATGCTTCCGCTATGGAGAAAGGTTAGAAGAGAGGCTTCGGATGTGCAGGAAAGAAAGCCATCTCTGTAGGCAGCTGAGACCAACATTTATTATACAAGTAACAGTGCCCAGAGGCCCTGCTCAAGAAGCATCATTACCACCTGAGTGGCTTCCAGGGTTTCCTGCCAGGCTGGGATATGGCTCCTCACCTGGAGCTCCTCTGAAACACTCCTTTGGAGAGCAGCCCTCTCTAATCGGCCACCTCTTTGTATTTTAGGGCTTATTCCCTGAGAGAGATTTCAAGGTACAGCATGGAGGATTTTCAGACAGGTCTGTCTTTGATCTGAAGCACGTGCCAGACACCAGGTAAGGTCAGCTCTGTCTGTGACCTAGATCTTCCATTCCGGATGGAGTGGCTGCAAATGGCAGGGTGATGCTGCCTCTTTAACACCACCCCTCCCCCTCTGCCCTCAGCACAGGGGCACATGGACGGGCTGTGGGCACACACGGATCTGGAATACAGAGACACCAGCGCTCAGTGGTGTCTTCCCTCACAAACCATCTGACTACTGTAACCCACAGATCAGTAGTGTTGCTCCAGGGCATAAAGCAGAAGGGATGCTGTTAGTTTCTCAGAGAGGCGATGGTGGGTGGTTGGGGCTAACAGCTCAGTTGGCAGGGGCCGAAAGCCCGTGGCGAGGGTTCTGTGTTCGGGCTTCCTGCCCGGTCCTCTTGGACACATCATGCCAAGTGGCACCCAGGGCTCAGTCCCACGGCTGTCCCTGGAGGGGTTCGAGCCTGCCCCTCATCTGTTAAATGAGGGCAACCCTCCTTGCTGTAAGCTCTCCCAATCCGGGGAGTGTGGGATCCCACGCTGAGTGCGCTGGAGAGGGAGAGGCTGGGGGTATGTGGGTGAGCTCCCCACTGTCTGCACTGAGCTTCCCTGTCCATCCTAAATAGGTTGCTGGTGACCAGTGGCCCTCCTGGGTGTTACCTGCAGGTGTGGCAGCTCGCAGAGGACAGTGGTGAGTGACTGAATAGGTGGGGGATGAGGCTGTAGGAAAGCCTGTTTCTCCCACACCCCTAATCCCTAATCTGAGCCGGTTAAGAAGTAGACTCAGAGCCGACTGGGAATTAAATGGAGAATCTATAGACACTTCCTGGTGATCTCAGACTCCATGCTTCCACCACAGGGGACACAGGTTCGATCCCTGGTCAAGGAGCCAAGATCCCGCATACCTTGTGGCCCCCAAACTTTATTTTTAAAATGCAGTATCTACTTTAACACAGCAGAGATGAATTAGCAGCCAGAGCAGTGCACACAAGCCCCTCGTGGAGCTTCCTGTAGCTTGCTTCAGGAATGGAGCTCGCCAGCCCAGTCAGAGGCAGGGCGCCTGGTGAGCACAGGCCTCTCCCGCGGGCAGGGCCAGCACGAGGGCAGCAGGGAGGTCGTCTCTCTCTCCAGCCGTGCTGCTCTCAGGGAAGGGAGACAGCGAGCAAGAGGCCTGGCTGACCTACGGGAGACAGAGAGGCGCGGGAAGCATTCGTACCAGTCCTCTGGGAGTGGAGGGGGCTCCCCTGGCGCATCCCCTCCAGCGGCGGGTTTGCGGCTCCCGTCAGGCAGGCACCAGTCCCTTCCATCCCTCCGTGGGTGGGAGCACTGTGGGCCAGCGTGGACTCGGGCCCAGAGGCCAGGCAGCCTCCCTGGGAACTGCCCCTGGCTCGTGTGGTCTCTGCCTGCGGTTCCCACACTACCTCTCTTGGGTGCTTCCCAGAAACTGGCTGTTTGCTCCTCCCCCAGCTCCACTGCTGCAGGAAGGCAGTTCTGGTCCTCGTTTGGGTTTTGAGGTCACTGACCCTGTGGGCTTTCCTTTGTTGTTTCTTCCTTGTCAATTGTTTGATGCTGTAGCTTCCTGGTGTCTGAATATACTTATTTATAATTATGATTATTTTTTCATAATGTTATTGAGGTTCCCCCATTTTAAGTATACAATTCAGTGGATTTTTTTTTTTTTTAGTAAATTTAACAAGTTGTGCAACTTCCACTCTAAGTCAGTTTTAGAACATTTTTATGTCCTCAGTAAGATCTGTCATGCCGATTACTAGTAATCCCCTTGCCCACACCCTGCTGTCTGTCCCTGTGACAGATTGGCCTTTTCTGGATGTTTCATATCAGTGGACTCATACAGCACATGGTCTCTTGTGGCTGGCTTCTTTCACAGAGCATCATCACCGCACTTTCATGGTCTACCACGTCATACGGTGTCGTAACATGTATCAGCAGTCTGTTCCTTTTCAAGGCTGAACAGTGTTCCTTCGTATGGATGTACCGCGTTTGTCTATCCGTTCACCAGTTGCTGGATCTGATTTCTGGCTATTAGGGATAATGCTGCTAAGGTCATTCACGTACAAGTGTTTGGACCACGTTTTCATATGTCTTGGATAGATATTAGGAATGAAATTGCTGGATCATGTGGTGAATTTATGTTGGGTTTTTTAGGGAACTCCCAAACTCTTCCAGAACGGCTTCATCACTTACATTCCCACTAGCAGTGTATGAGGGTTCCTGTTGCTCCATGGTCTGCACCAACATTTGCTATTATTTGCCTTTTTTTATTAAAGCCATTGTAATGGATGTGAAATTATATATCACATGGCTTTGTCTGCAGTTTCTTAATAACTAGTAGTGTTGAACGTCTTTTTATTTATTTATTTATTTTATATATATATATTTTTTATAATGGGGGGAGGGAGTAGAAAAGAAAGTAGCCCCTATACTGGGCCCTATTCAGTGGCAGCTTCTTGTTCCATAGGGTTAAGGAAGACTTTGAGGAAATAAAAGTTGTTTGTCGTCTCTCTCTCCAGCCGTGCTGCTCTCAGGGAAGGGAGACAGCGAGCAAGAGGCCTGGCTGACCTACGGGAGACAGAGAGGCGCGGGAAGCATTCGTACCAGTCCTCTGGGAGTGGAGGGGGCTCCCCTGGCGCATCCCCTCCAGCGGCGGGTTTGCGGCTCCCGTCAGGCAGGCACCAGTCCCTTCCATCCCTCCGTGGGTGGGAGCACTGTGGGCCAGCGTGGACTCGGGCCCAGAGGCCAGGCAGCCTCCCTGGGAACTGCCCCTTGGCTCGTGTGGTCTCTGCCTGCGGTTCCCACACTACCTCTCTTGGGTGCTTCCCAGAAACTGGCTGTTTGCTCCTCCCCCAGCTCCACTGCTGCAGGAAGGCAGTTCTGGTCCTCGTTTGGGTTTTGAGGTCACTGACCCTGTGGGCTTTCCTTTGTTGTTTCTTCCTTGTCAATTGTTTGATGCTGTAGCTTCCTGGTGTCTGAATATACTTATTTATAATTATGATTATTTTTTCATAATGTTATTGAGGTTCCCCCATTTTAAGTATACAATTCAGTGGATTTTTTTTTTTTTTAGTAAATTTAACAAGTTGTGCAACTTCCACTCTAAGTCAGTTTTAGAACATTTTTATGTCCTCAGTAAGATCTGTCATGCCGATTACTAGTAATCCCCTTGCCCACACCCTGCTGTCTGTCCCTGTGACAGATTGGCCTTTTCTGGATGTTTCATATCAGTGGACTCATACAGCACATGGTCTCTTGTGGCTGGCTTCTTTCACAGAGCATCATCACCGCACTTTCATGGTCTACCACGTCATACGGTGTCGTAACATGTATCAGCAGTCTGTTCCTTTCAAGGCTGAACAGTGTTCCTTCGTATGGATGTACCGCGTTTGTCTATCCGTTCACCAGTTGCTGGATCTGATTTCTGGCTATTAGGGATAATGCTGCTAAGGTCATTCACGTACAAGTGTTTGGACCACGTTTTCATATGTCTTGGATAGATATTAGGAATGAAATTGCTGGATCATGTGGTGAATTTATGTTGGGTTTTTTAGGGAACTCCCAAACTCTTCCAGAACGGCTTCATCACTTACATTCCCACTAGCAGTGTATGAGGGTTCCTGTTGCTCCATGGTCTGCACCAACATTTGCTATTATTTGCCTTTTTTTATTAAAGCCATTGTAATGGATGTGAAATTATATATCACATGGCTTTGTCTGCAGTTTCTTAATAACTAGTAGTGTTGAACGTCTTTTTATTTATTTATTTATTTTATATATATATATTTTTTATAATGGGGGGAGGGAGTAGAAAAGAAAGTAGCCCCTATACTGGGCCCTATTCAGTGGCAGCTTCTTGTTCCATAGGGTTAAGGAAGACTTTGAGGAAATAAAAGTTGTTTGGAAAAATCCAGGTGTAGTTGCTTTGTATGCTGTGATGGGTAGAAGGGATGAAGTGAAGTGTGAAGGCCCCTCACACCCTCCATCTTGCCTCAGACTATGTCCTGGAACCCTGGGGCAGAAAAAGCGCCACTCTCATTCCTGCTTCTTGGGATTGTTGACAGCCACGTAGTGATAGAGAACAACAAGCAGGAAGAGCGACACGCCCAGCGTGTTGGCGAAGATGGCGAGCTGCACGTCCGTGATCATGCTGATCAGCTGGGCTCGGCTCTGACGCGGTCTGGGGACTAGCTTCTGAACGTCTTTTTAACATGCTCACTAGCCATACACGTATCTTCTCTGGTAAAATACCTATTCAAATCTTCACGAGAGTGTTTTGTTATCCACTCCCCTCCAGCAGGCTGAGATAATACGCTGTCACAGGCCCTTTGATATTCTAATTCCATTGTACATTTTAATAGATACTTGTCAAATTAATCAACAATCTGTAAGATGTAACAGTAATATTAATGAGTATATATTATATTCTAGTCACTGCACTGATTACTTTCCACGTGTGAACTCATTAAATTCTCATGAGTCTGAGAACAAACTGTCGAGAGAGGCTCGCTTGTCCAAAGTGAGCTACCGTCACAAAGATGGTAGCAGAACCAAGACTTAACTCTGGTCTGATTCCGGAGTCTGCTTATAATCCTACCGGGTGGTGACTATTCATTGTCGTCGTTTAGTGGCGCAGTTGTGTCTGACCCTTTGTGACCCAACAGACTGGAGCCCACCAGGCTCCTCCAGCCATGGGATTCTCCAGGCAAGAATACTGGAGTGGGCTGCCGTTTCCTTCTCCAGGGGATCTCTCTGACCCAGGGATCAAACCCACGTTTCCCACATTAGCAAGCGGATTCTTTACCACTGAGCCACCAGGGAAGCCTGCCCATTTTTTTTTGGTTGGCTATTTTGTCTTTTTTGAGTTGTGAATGTTCTTTGTACATGCTGGCTACAAGTTGTTTATCAGATGTATATGTTGCTAATATTTTCTCCTTGTCTTTCATTTTCTTAATAGGGTCCTCTGAAGCATAAAATTTTAAATTTTAATGAGGTCCATTTTATTATTTCTCTTAAGAATGGTGCTTTTGGTGTCATAGCTGTCTTACCCATAGATTTCCCCCATTTTCCCCCCCTCCAAAGTTTTATTGCTTTAGCTCCAACATTTAAATCTCTTAGAGTTAACTTTGGTGTGTGGTGTGACTGAAGAGTCTAAGCTCATCTCTCTGCCTGTGAATGTCAGGTTTTCCCAGCACCATGGGTTAAGAAGCCTGACCTTTCTCCACTGATCTGCTTTGGTGCGTTTGTTGAAAATCAGTCGACCGTGAATGTAAGGATTTATTTCTGGCCCCTCCATTCTGTTCCCGTGATCACTGTGTCTGTCCTTACACCAGTAACTGATAGTTGTTTTTTATGTTTCTCTAAAACTAGGCAGTGTGAAGCAGCAGTGGTTAAAACTGGGGTGGGGGGGCACCTTTGGAGCTGCCTCCTGTCCTGACACTGCCTGGGGTACCAGGTGCCACAGAGAACCTGCAGCCCCAGGCCCCGAGGAGCTCGGCCCAAGGAGACCTGCCCTGATACTCTCATATGCCAGTAGGAAATCAGATAATTATCTTCCCCTGGATATTAGTGCAGAATATTCCATAATCTGGGCAAGTCTGGCCAGCTGTTTTTGTAGATACCTAAAAGAGTATTTTCCAAGGTCCAGGTTTTGACTCACAGCTTTGGTGTCTCAGAAACCTGATTTTGTGAGCACACCCAGAGCAAATCTAATCTGTTGGTAGGGCTGGATGTAGTGACCAGACTTGGAGAAACACTGTATAAACCAGAATGCCTTAAATGAAAAAATAAGTATCCCCAAAGATGAAGTATTCCAGATCCTTAGTCTTTTCCTATAGAATACCTAACCTAATCTCAGGCTGTGTGGTAAACATAAGCATAGCAAGGCCAACTCAGAGGCTTCCAAATGGCGTGGCTGTAAGCTGTCTGTGAAAGTGAAGTCGCTCAGTCATGTCTGACTTTGCACTCCCCCCATCCATGGGATTCTCCAGGCAAGAATACTGGAGTGGGTTGCCATTTCCTTCTCCAGGGGATCTTCCTGGCCCAGGGATCAAACCCAGGTCTCCCACACTGTAGGCAGACGCATTCCCGCCTGAGCTGCCAGGGAAGCCCAAGTTCTCGGAGGCAGGGGGTGTAGCCCTTGAGAAGGCACAGCTCCCCAGGCCTGAGTGCTGCCCAGGCCCTGGCTTCTCCTCTCAGCTCTGGGGCTGAGGCGTCTGCTGAGGATGTCTCTAGGTGAAGACCTGTCTAACGGTGTCAGCCACCTGTCTCCCGAGGCCTCCACTGAAGTTAAAGCCTTCAGCCTGAGTGGCTCTTCCCACCTCTCCCCCATAGGGGGCCCCGATTTCTGTGCTTTGGTGGCTCAACAGCTCCCTCTCTTGGCCACCGCTTTCCTTTCAATCCGGGAATACATTGCTCAGCATCAGAGGTCTGGAGGCATTCTGACTCCTGAAGGAGGTTGCTTACAGCTGCCGTGACCTGTTCTACTGGTTTAATCTTCAGACACAACCTTCTTGCCTTCTTCTTTTCAAATATTTATTTGTTTGCTTTTGACTGCATTGGGTCTTAGTTGTGGCATGCGGGATCTGTGTTGCAGTGCCCGGGCTCAGTATTTCTGGTGCACGGGTTTAGTTGTCCTGCAGCAAGTGAGATCTTAGTTCTTTGCCCAGGGATTGAACCCACACCCCCTGCGTTAGAAGGCAGAGTCCTAACCACTGGACTCCCAGGGAAGCCTCCACTTTCTTGTATTGCCCAGTTCTTGGAGGCGCCTCACAGCATCTTTTGCTTTGACTTCATAGTAGTTTTTCCTTCAGTTGGTTTGGTGAGGGTGGTGTGCTCTCGTAGAGGGGGTATTTTTCCCCGAGAGAGGGGAGGAGAGGAACCTGCATTTCTTCCCTGTTGTTACCTGTGGAGTGACTGTCCAGTCAGCAGCGCCAAAGCTTTTGTCTTCCATTGCGTCTTTGAAATTGGCCTTTGCTGGCTTTCCCTCAGCTTCCCCCTTCCCTGCCGTCAGAGGACAGATCCCACCTGAGAACCCCTGGCTCTGAGCAGGTCCTGGGGGATCCCTGCCAGGCTCCTTGGAGTCTGTGGAAGGGGAAGAGGGCGCCATCTAAGTGAGGTGCGGGAGAGTCAGGCGGGCTGGGCTGTTGGAGTCTCGGCCTCACTTGCGCCCCTAGAGACACTCCAGGCCTGAGGCTCAGCTGCTGGGTCTGCTTCGAGCCCCACCCCCCGCAGTCCCTGGGGCAGCGCAGTTACATTCTGCAAGTCTGCTCCAAGGGCACTGAGAGCCCGTGACTTGGGGAGCAGGGCTTAGGGGGCCTCTGCGGGCAGCCGGGCCTGGCCACGCCTTCTGTGACCCGTGTGTGTGTGTGTGTGTGTGTGTGTGTGTGTGAACTGTCAGAAGGCAACGGCTGTCGCGTGCTCATGTGTGTGTGTGTACTGTCAGAAGGCAGAAGGCAACGGCTATCGCGTGCTTACGTGTGTGTGTGTGTGTGTGTGTGTGTGTACTGTCAGAAGGCAACAGCTGTCGCGTGCTCACTTGATCGGCTGTGCTGGTGTTTTTTCTCTCATCCATCCCTTCTTCATCTAGAGTGTAAAAATACAGATCTCCATTTTCTTCAGAGAACCTGGGAACCAGTGAGCCCTCTCTAGGANTTGCTCGTGTGTGTGTGTGTGTGTGTGTGAACTGTCAGAAGGCAACGGCTGTCGCGTGCTCATGTGTGTGTGTGTACTGTCAGAAGGCAGAAGGCAACGGCTATCGCGTGCTTACGTGTGTGTGTGTGTGTGTGTGTGTGTGTACTGTCAGAAGGCAACAGCTGTCGCGTGCTCACTTGATCGGCTGTGCTGGTGTTTTTTCTCTCATCCATCCCTTCTTCATCTAGAGTGTAAAAATACAGATCTCCATTTTCTTCAGAGAACCTGGGAACCAGTGAGCCCTCTCTAAGGAGCAAGAAAATAGAAAACGGAAAATGGGTGTCTCCCTTTAAGTAACAATAGCGTGTACAGCAAACTGCTTGTTCTGAACTATTATGCATGGAGTGGCAGAGGATGGGAACCTGCCTGCTGTCCAAGCAGGCTGAGGTGAACAGAGCTCAAGTCTGATTTAGCCTGAGGTCAAGTGTGTCGATGTTCAGTGTGAAAAAGACATGGACTTTCTTGCCCTGTTTACATTTGAAGACATCTGTGTTGTAACCTTCACCTGTTAGGCTTCAGTAAACAGCTTGAGGTCACGGGACATGTTTTGGAAGAAATAATGTTACTCCATGAACTCTTCCTGTTATAAACGACAGTGCCGGTGTGTTCTTTCTTTTCCTTTATTTGTTCTCCACAAAACTATAAAAAGCCAGAGCTGCTTGGCGGGTTTGGATGTGGCTGCTGTCATTCATTATCTCCAGTTTGCGAAATAGTTCATAAGACAAATCATAGAGAAACGGCAGCACTCGTGACAGCTCCACAAAAGGAAACACAGCGCGGGGTTATTGGGTCTCCACATCTTCCCCACCGACAGTGAGCTCCTCCTCTCCCCTGACCTGCCTCGCCCTTCCCACGCAATGTTGCAGACTTGCCTTAACATTCTGGACTTGAGCCTCTCCCACTTCCCACCAGATGTCATCAGAGCTGTTAGCACCATTGATGTGCCCGAGAGCGAGGAGCCTCTTTGGCCCAGGGTGGCTGTTTTCCCATCGGTGGCACCCGGCATCCTCCACGGCTCGAGGCTCAGCAGCCTGAAGGTGGTGGATCTGGACTCACAGAAGACCATGTACACCTCAGGTACCGCAGTCCTTTCCAGCTCCTCCGCCCCTCTGCTCAGCCACACTGGAATCCAAATTCAGCCCTGTGTGCCCGCTGCTGGGAAAGCAAGGTGAATGAGAGGCAAGGCCTGGCCTCAGGGGCTCCTGTTTTGGGTGTGGGGAGGTGGTCCTGAGAGCAGCACCCAGCCAGCTGAGTGCACCTGCAAAATGAGGGGCACCAGGGACGTGGCTCGCTCTGCCTGGGGCTGGTAGGGAGCTTCCCTGAGGAGAGGACTGGCCACCCATCGGCCGGGCCCACCAGGCCCATCGATTGCAGCAGCTTTTCTCACTCGCCCCATTCTCCAGGTGTCAGTGACGACGATGTGCTAAGTAGCCTGCAGGTCCTGGATGCGGACACCTTCGCCTTCTGCTGCTCCTCAGGCCGCCTGGGGCTGGTCGACACCCGCCAGAAGTGGGCCCCGTCAGAGAACCTCGGCCCCGGCCCTGGGTCCGCTGGAAGGCGGTGGTGTGCAGAAGCTGGGGGCCGCGGTTCTGGGCCCAGCATCGCCCGCCTCGGCTCAGATGGGCAGCTCTGTCTTCTCGACCCCCGGGATCTCTGCCAGCCTGTGAGCTCAGTCCAGTGCCCTGTGTCCATGCCCAGCCCTGAGCCAGAGCTGCTGCGAGTGACTTGGGCCCCCGGCCTGGACAACTGCTTGGCCATTTCAGGTACTGCTGAGTGGACTTTGTCACTTCATCTCTCTCCCAGGGGACTCTTAGGTACTCGGGAGGGAGCCCACAGCCCCATAATAAATGTGGCCCCAGAAGGTACAGTTGTCACAGAAAAGCTCCTAGTTCTCCAGGTTTGTGAGGGATGGCCCTTCTTCATCCTGGCTACCAAACTTCATATGTGGGTAGCAGGCCTTTCCTGTCCCAGCAGGAATTCGGTTCTGAGGTTGGTCCAGAGGCCTGCAAGTGGGACAGCACCAGAACAGCCATGGGCTGAACCAGGGAGAGGTGACAGGATCTCGGGTGCTTCTCAGGCTACTCACTTTTAGAATTACAGCAAGCCAGGGAGGTCAGCAGACTCCTGGGTCTGACCTGGCAGCATCTAGCTGAATGAGCGTGTGCAGCGAGGTATCTCAAAGCCCACGGAAGAATCCTCTGAGCGGGGAGAGGCTGACAATAGTTGAGAAAGCAGGAGAGGCCCATTGATAACAACCAGCTCCAGAAAGGGCAGGAGACATGAGCCAGGCTCGGGTAATTCTCTCTGTAGGTGTCTCTGGGCTATTTCTCTCTCTGTAGGCGTCTCTGTTTCCCCCATCAGGTAGGAGACAAGGCCATGTGCTAGGAGGACCCACATGTGGAGGGTTAGCAGAAAAGGTTTGAAAGTCTCTTTACCCTGAGTTTCTTGGGGAAAATAATGGTATCTATTTCATGGGAACTTCCCTGGTGGTCCAGTGGCTAAGATTCCTTGCTCCCAATGTAGGGGGCCTGGGTTCGATCCCTGGTCAAGGAACTCGATCCCACATGCTACAACTAAATACATAAACCAAAATACTACCTACTTCGTATAGTCATGAGGGGTAAAAGAGAGAGAATGCAGGGTTAGCCTCAGGCCTGGCCCATGATAGACAGACCACACACGCTCCTGAGCATGTGCTCTGTGACGCCATCAGCCGCTGTCGACGTGGCTGACGTCACGTGTCACATGCCCGTCAGTTGGTCTTTAAGTACCTCATTACTGTCTGATTCCTCACCCTCCAGCCTGTTTGGTTCCACAGAGCAAATTATAGAAACAGTTTCAGAGATACAGTGGCAACACTCTCTTCTCTTGTTTTTCCTCAGGGTTCGATGGGACGGTCCAGGTATATGATGTCACGTCTTGGGCTGGAGTGGGGCGCCAAGTAGAACCTCTCTTCACTCACAGAGGTCACATCTTCCTAGACGACAGCGGGATGGACCCTGCCCCGCTGGTCACCACCCACACCTGGCACCCCTACAAACCAAGGACTGTGTTATCGGCAGCCAGTGACGCCTCTCTGCACGTGTGGGACTGGGTGGACCCCTGTGCCTCTCGCTGACACCAGCACCTTTCAGCCCAGGCCCTGGGAAGCTGCTGCAGAGCAAGGAGACGGATTCAGGCGACCGCAGACGGCCCTGCTACCAGCTGAGTGGCTGAGAGCAAGTTAACCAGTCTGTCAGCCCACCCCAGTTTCTTTATTTGTAAAATGAGGCTGGTAATAACTACCTGGCAGGGCTGTTGGGAAAGTTAGAAATAACACATTTTAAAATAACTGCTAGGATGCATGGCACAATAAATATTTGGTAACTGCTCTTAGCTCTGGGAGCCCCATTTCTCCCGAGTGCAGAATGCAGTGTTTTACCCTGTCCGTATTCACAGTATAGAGAATCTGAAGAGCTAACACCTGTAAACAGGTTTTGTGAATTCTTTTACAGAACTGAAATGTATTGTGGTGGTGTGTTAGTTGCTCAGTTCTGTCTGTCTCTTTGTGACCCCATGGACTGTAGCCTCCAGGCTCCTCTGTCCATGGAATTCTCCAGACAAGATACTGGAGTGGGTAGCCATGCCCTCCTCCAGGGCATCTTCCCTGACGCAGAGATTTAACCCGGGTTGCCTGCATTGCTGGCAGATTCTTTACTGTCTGAGCCACTAGGGAATAGTGGCAAATAAACATAAAAAATGTCAACCCCAGTAGCAATGAAGGAAATAGCAATTTAAAAGAAGATTAAAAAAACAATACAAGGGAACAAAATAACAGAAGACTTTGTATTTCAATATAAATACCATTCTTCCACCTAATGCGGTCATCAGACCCCTGCCTGTATGTTCAGTTCAGTCACTCAGCTGTGTCCGACTCTTTGTGACCCCACGGACTGCAGCACGCCAGGCTTCCCTGTCCCTCACCAACTCCCAGGACTACTCACACTCATGTCCATCGAGTCGTGGATGTATGTGTAAAATCAGGAACTGGACAGCCAGGATTACAGACCCAGACAGGGGTGCTGCGTTTGTGACTCACACTCGAAAAGTCGAGGACCTGGTTTTTCTGAATTGATGAAAAAACCCTTGAGGAAAGTTCTCCACTAAAGAATGTACTGTTTTCTCAAGTTTTACTCAGTATTTGAATTTCTGGGACATTCAGGTATGTTGATGCTAACCTTTCCTTGATGCAAAACTTTCCTTGTGTGTGTATATAGAAAGTTAGGTTCTCAGCATGTAATTATAAAAAGGCTTTCCCCTACATCAGTGATTCTCAAATCTTAACGTGCATCAGAATCACCTGGTTAAGACACAGACTGCTGGGCTCTGTTCCCAGAGTTTCTGATCAATAGGAGTGTTAGCCAGGCTTCCCAAGTGGTGCTAATGGTAAAGACCTGCCTGGCGATGTAGGAGACACAGGTTCGATCCCTGGGTCAGGAAGCTCCTCTGGAGGAGGGCAGGGCAACCCACTCCAGTATTCTTGCCTGGAGAATCCCATGGACGGAGGAGCTTGTTGGGCTACAGTCCATGGGGTCACAAAGAATCAGACATGACTGAGTGACTTAGCCCTCACACTCAGGAGTGTTAGCCAGGGTGTAGTCAGAGAAGCAGACCAGTAGGAGTTATTTCCACAGTACTTGTGGGAGCTGGGCCCTCGGTCTCTGTAAGGCTGCTGTCTTTCCATTTATCCGCTGCTGGAGCCTGGGGCCCACAGGGCAGACAAGAAGGGGAGGGCAAGGAGACCAGCTGGAACCTGTCAGTTCTCAATGTGGTCAGCTTCTGGAGAAGCGGGTGCACTGTAGCACTGAGCTAACACACCCCTGGCCCAAGGTTGGGAGAAGCTTAAGGAGGATCTTGGGAAGATGGAGTCGCTGTAGGCAGCTAACCAGCCATGTGTGTGAGTCACACTGCTGCACCTGTCCCATTTCCTGAGCGTGGAGCCAGGATAGCTGCGGCTTCTTTTCTACCCACCATGTCTCGCTCAGAAAAATCTTCAGTGGCCTACTCTACCTGGAAACACAGGGGTGAACTCTGGGGCATGTGATTCTGCCCAGACAAGTCACCACATTAAAAAGTCAACTTGGGCTTCCCTGGTGGTCCAGTGGTTAAGAATCCTTCTTGTAACGAAGGATTCGATCCCTGGTCCAGGAAGATTCCACATGCCACAAGGCAATGAGTGTGTGCTCTGCAACAAGAGAGGCCACTGCAATGAGAGGCCTGCACACTGCTACTGGAGAGTAGCTTCATCCAGCAGTGAAGGCCCAACAGAGCCAAAAAGAAAAAGGAACCTCAGGTTTGAGGGTGGGCTTGAGAATTTGCAGTTCATTTAAGCTCCCAGGTTGCTCAGGGTGCACATCTGTGGACCCGGCTGAGGAGCACCGCCCTCCATGCATGCCCAGCAGTACTTTTGTACAGACGGCCTCAACAATCACATCGCATCTACCTGACCCCCTGTCCCCCCCACACACTGGGTGTGCCCCCGATTTTTATGACAACTGCAAATCCCCACCTCCAGTTTCCTAAATTGCTTTAAGAGCTGACATATTCCAAGGGAAGGAAGTCCTGGGGTTCTCTCAGTAATTATAGGAAGGTGCCCCAGAGAAGCCCTTAAAGGACCCAAAGGAAATCAGCAACTCACACATCAGCACAGGACCCAATCCAGTTCAACCACGGGCATCAGGAGAGGAGCCTCAGCAGTGTGGGGTATCCCAGGCAGAGGGAACAGCACAGAAAAGACAGAAGTGGGAGAAGGGGCAGCCCCAGCCTGGGGAGCAAAGCAAGTTGGAAATACCACTGGGAACCTGGGCTGCAGCTGATCCGCAGTGGCCCCATGTGCTGTGCCAAGTTGAGCAGGGAGTCCCTCAAGGGTTCAGGAGGCCATGGGATAAGCAGGTGAGGGCCTCCTCCAGGCAGGAAGAGCAGGGGCATGTGATCCGATGCTCATACCCGGGGCAGCCCATCTTTGCGGTTCATTTGTTGTCCTGGGTTCATTTTGGTGTAACCAGTCAATAAGTGGATCAGATTTTCTCTGCCCAGTGTCACTCTTGAGACGGGCAAAATGGATGCCATGAATTAAGCCAGACACAAAAGGAGAGATACAAGATTCCACTTACATGGAGAACCTAAAACAGACCAATTCATAGACACAGAAAACAGAATGGTGAGGGGGAGGCGGGAATGGGGAGTTACTGTTTAATGGGCAGAATTTCAGATTGGGATGATAAAGTTTTGGAATTGGATAGTGGTGATGGTTGCACTTAATGCTCCTGAATTGTACACTTAAAAATGGTTAAAGTGGTAAATACTGTGTTATATATATGTGTCCGTGCATGCTAAGTTGCTTCAGTTGTGTCTGACTCTCTTTCAACCTTATGGACTGTAGCCCGCCAGGCTCCTCTGTCCATGGGATTCTCCAGGCAAGAATGCTGGAGTGGGTTCCATGCCCTTCTCCAGGGGATCTTCCTGACTCAGAGATCGAACCTGTGTCTCTTAAGTCTCCTGCACTGGCAGGCAGTTTCTTTACCACTAGCACCAGATGTTAAAGAAATATCATGAGGGCAAGATCTAGATACAGAAGGAAGTGACTATTACTTTTAAGACTAACTATCAATCTTAGTGTCAAGGAAAATGGTGCCTTCAGTATTTCAGCCGTGGCCTGCCTTAAACAAGGAAGGAGGTTTGGGTAATATTTTGCAGGCTGATGACTTTTTTAAAATATTCATTTATTTATTTGGCTATGCCAGATCATAGTTGCAGCATGCTAACTCTTAGTTGCAGCTGGTGGGATCTAGTTCTCTGACCAGGGATTGAACATGGGCTCCTTGCATTAGGAACACAGAGACTTAGCCACTGGACCACCAGGGAAGTCCCTATTCTTCAGTTTTGACAGCACATGGGAATCATCTGAGTTGGTCTGGGGACGTGTACCTGTTTTGCGAATTAGTCCACAATAGTTTAACCCTACCTTGTGCCTTTCCTACCAACCAGGCCTAAAATCGGTACCCACACCTTTCCTGCTGGGACCAATGATGTCTCACTCATGTAAGGAGCAGTGTCACAGGCTTTGCTGTGGAGTTTTACAAAACCTGCCAACCAAGGTGCTTCTTCCCTTTGGAGGTGCCTGTTGAGAATGCCACAGATTCCTGTGCTCAGCTTCAGTTTATATGCCACACCCTCCCAGGGAAAGGAGCTGTACCCTTTTATCCCACTTCCTGTAATCAGAGGGCTTTCACACCCACCCACAGAAGGGTCCCTTCTCCCCTCCCTCCACTGCTGCTGCTTACTGCTTGCTCTTGTGGGAGGCTCCCAGTTCTACTTCAGGGCTGCGATTCATTTGGTCTTCTGGTCTGGCTGTGACATCATCACCATGACCTGGAACAGATACATGGATTCTATGCTTGCTTCAGATGGATGTTTAGGGAACCCAGTACTGATCATGAGGATTCCTTCTCTGAATCCCGTTCAAGGACTGGAGAAGGTAAAAATTCTGTAGGCACTAAAAATCATCCCAAGACATAAAGACGCAAAGAGGCAGGAGGGCTTCCCTGATGGTCTAGTGGTTAAGAATTCACGTCAATGAAGGGAACACGGGTTTGATCCCTGGTCTGGGAGGATTCCATACGTCAAATAGAAACTAAGCATGTGTGCCAAAACTACTGAGCCAGCACTCTAGAGCCCAAGAGCCGCAACTCTGAGCCCCTGTGCCCAGAGCCCATGCTCTGCAAAAAGAGGAAGCCTGCACACAGCAACGAAGACCCAGTTCAAACAAAAATAAATGAATTTTTAAAAAATATTTTTAAAAAAAGGCAGAGGGGGAGCTCAGTCTTATGTAGATCACTGCAGAGGCAGTGAGGAGGGTGGGTGTGGAAGACCCCAGAGAGAGAATATCTGGAACCCAGGCCCACTGCAGTCTGTCCACCCAGCTTTCCTGGGGCTGCTTCTGCTCACTTCTAGGCAAAACTGACAACATAGCCAGCCAGCAGCAAAAAAAAGGCATTTTGCAACAGGAACCAAAGGTTCAATGAAGTTAGTAAAGCCCGGTGAAGCCCCTTCAGGCTGGCTCCTGCTGAGTGAGAGCTATTCTCCAAAGAGAAAATAGCTTATGCATGCTCCTCCTGGATCAGAGAGGCACTCACTCTATTTTAAGCAATTTTCTTATTTAACGTCAGGGATTGACACTCAAGAGTACCCAATATTGTGCATTCTCTGAAGAGTCAGTCTGAAAAGGACTTCCCCAGTGGTCCAGTGCTAAGACGCTATGCTCCCAATGCAGGAGGCCTGGGATTCAATCCTTGGTTGGGGAACTAGATCCTACATGCCCCAACTAAGAGTCTGCATGCCGCAACTAAGACCCAGCACAGCCAAGTTAATTAATTAATTTAAAAATGTTTAAGGAAAAAGAAAAGAGTCAGTCTGAAAATGGAAGGGAAGCTGTAGCTACCAGTCCCAGGGAATGAGCAAATTCCACATTGCTACCAAGAGAAAGTTTATGCATCATCCGTATACTGCTGGCAACCCACGGTGGCTTTCTCACATTCCTCTACTTTAACTACTCAGAACTAAGTTCCCATATCTCACCTGCAGCTGCTGTCTTCCAGGTTCTCTTTGCAAATCTTCCACCAGGGCCACTGCCTCCTGTCCACTCTGTGGATGCTTCTGTCTAACCCAGATCTGGATCTCCTGGGGAAGGACAGCCAGGAATGGTTCCAGGACTAGCGACTCTAGGAACTGCTCTTTTGTCTATCTCTCTGGTCTCAATCATTGATGACCGAGCTTCCAGAGTTGGATGAGGGACTCCCGGAGTCCTGCTGCTTCTCAATAGCAGAAATGCCAAAAGCACTGGCAGGAGGTCGCTGGTCCAGGGACATTCCCTAGAAGGAAAATTTCCTGCTCCCTGAGGGAATCTTCTTCCAGCTTCATTATTCAAAGTCCTTCCTGTACGTGAGTGTGGATTTGTTTGTCCACAGCTACAGCCATTGTTCAGATCAGAGAGAAACCCTGCAGCTGTGCTCTGAACTTCAAACTTCTTCCTTCACTTCCCTGAGAAGCCACCTTCAGATAGGAATTGAAGCAGAACTTGAAATTCTAGAGCCAGAGACATACATTACAGAGTGAACTCTAGTGAAAACCACAAGATTAGCCTAGGAAGACTGAGGTAATGAAAATAGTCTTCCTGTTCCTCCCCACACCCCCACCCTGCCTGTGCCATGTCCTGATGCCCCGTGGAGTCTGGCCCTCTGTCACTGGCTTCCCCTCTGGGGAGGCAGCTCCAGAAGTTCGACAGGATGGGTCAAGTGCTGGTGATCTGGTTGGAAAGTAGGGGAGTGTGAAGCTGTTTTTGCATGGCAATTTACTTTGAACCAAGAAAATGCCAGTTATCCACACTGAAGAATGAGGATGGGCGGATGGAGAAAATAGGAACGAAAAACTGCCCACCCTTCCAAGCCACTGGTCTTCAAAGTGTTGCCAAGTACGTGCGGTCCGAGAGCCAGACGGGCACCCAAGTGGCAGCACCTTGGAGAGCAGCGCCTGACTGGAGCCAGCTCTAAGCTTCGGAGGTTCGATGGTTCCAGCCCTCAGCTGTCCTTCCCACCGGCTGGATTCTCAGATTGGGGCGGGGGGGGCCTCTGGGGATTCCTCGGTCCCGGCATCATAACTCTTCCAAACAAGAAATACCCTGGTAATTAAGGTTACAAGCTGTGAGAGCAAGGATCACAGACTCAAAGGATGTTAGAGTTGGAAGGAAAGTTGAGATACTCAGGCTTCCACTCCCTCAAAGCTCCCAGTCGTGGCTCAGAGACCCCCAGGATCTTGCCGGAGGACACAAAGTTGCCCGGAGATGGGCAGTCTGGGGACGGCGGACGGGGTGTCTAACCCGCAAGAGCGTGACTTTCACCGGAAGGCTACTCTGCTCCGCGGGCGACTTTCTCTGGAAGCTCTATGGGGTAAACGCAGGCCCTGCGGATGGAGCTGCCTCGTCGGCTACGGAACTAGAGTCGTCCCCGCCGGGCCTGGTGGACAGCGAGAAGGAGGGCGCCGCCAGCATGAGGGGCGCATCTTGCGCGGTCCGGACCGAACGGTCGGACCCGGGATCTTCGCCTGGTCACGCCCAGCCCGTGTGGAGAGCCCAGACCTGAGGTGAGAACCGCTCCCGTCCGCCGAAGCCCTGTGACCACCCCGGGGTCCTGACTCCGCGGCACCTTCTCTGTGGCCACACACAGTCCCTATACGACACTCTCACCCCGAGAAAGGACCGCAAGATACCACATTCGGACAGCGACTAAACGCCGGAAGCGGAAATGCAAGCTTCCGAAGGGCTCGGGCTGGCTGAACTACACTTCCCATAGGCCTCCGCCAGCGTCTGCCGACTGACAGCAGCCTTAGCCAATAATCTTTCGGAGTGGCTAGGGCGCCGTTTATCGATGCGAATCATCGATGACGGGTGGAACTTTCCTGCACGGAGATTCGGGGTTGCTGAGCCACAGCTGTAGTCCACGCAAGTTGGGAGGTTGCAGTCCTGCCTCGCTCTCCCACCCCCGAGGGAATTTGGGGAGGTGCCGGCTTCTCGCCTTACTCCGCCTGGGGCGGGAGGTGGGGGGCGGTGGCGGCTACTGAAACAGAGGGACCTTGGCAAAGCATTTCCCTTACAGCTGAAAGCGGGTATTTATCCCTATTTAATCCTATTATACAGGTGAATAAACCCTGGCAGCTTGGACCCAGTTCTCAGGGTGGTGCTGAGACCCCAATTCAGATGTTTTGCCATTTAAACAAAGTGCTTTTCTGGCTGCCCACTGTAGTAATGCTTCACCACTATCCTCTCCTTTGCCCCCCTCTCCCCATGGTCCTCATTTCCCCAGTGCACAGTCCTGGGTGATTCAAGATGACTATCATTGAGCTTATTCATTTAAGAGTCCATTGTAGAGCATATGCTTCGGGCCAAGAAAAACAGTTCCTCCTCTTGAGTGCAAACTGGCAGAGGGTTCACTTTCTAAAGTGGAATGGTGAACAACCCAAGGAACTCCAAAGCAGTAAGATTAAGTGCTAAATGGAGAAGCTTTCAAGAGTAAATGACTGGAAGGAAGTACTAGAGAGCAGCTGGGAGAGCCCAGGAGGAAAGAAGGTGCACCCTCAGGGAAGAGGGTGGGGAAACTATAGCTTTGCTACTTCTGGCTGCTCTGCGTGGCATGTGGGATTTTAGTTCCCTGACCAAGGATCAAACTGGTGCCCTCTGCATTGGAAGCGCAGAGTCTTAACCACTGAGCCACCAGGTAAGTCCCTCTCAGCATATTTTATCTGATTTGGTTGAGACAACAAATTTTGTGTAGTAGGTCTCACTCCCTATTTAACACATAAAGGGTCTTAAATTCAATGGAAGGTGGGTGAAGATATGATTTCCCCCCAGGAGGCAGCCTGTGTTGGGGTATAGGACAAGAGGGGCTCTATCTGTAGAGTCCTAAATCCAGCTGCAAGTCTGGGTCATGGAGATTTCTTGTAGCCTCTTGGATCTCAGGAACAAGAGTTCCAAGAGGGCTAATGTGGAAAACTCAGCCAGCGCTTTCAGGGTGCATACACCTAGCTTTCCAACCAGCCCAGCCTAGAAGTTCCACAGAGCTGCCTCAGGGATCAGCAAAGACCAAGACCCAGCCCAGGAGAGAGCTTTGGTTCCCACCCTCCAGTCATCAGAGCATCTCTTTTACCTTTTTTTTTAAATAACCTTAAAGATTAATTTAATTTTGGCTGTGCTGGGTCTTCGTGGCGGCACTCGGTATTGTGCAGCACTCTCTAGCTGCTACACAAAGGCTTCTCCTTTCGGCAGCTGCATGTGCAGGCCTCTAGTTGTGGCTTGTGGGCTTAGTTGCCCAAAGGCTGTGGCTCCCTGCTCCCCACTAGGCTCTGAAATCTTCTATCTCAAAACCTGAGCATCATCCATGCAATTCTACTTCCACTTCCTCTAGGGCCATGTGCTATGTTATCAAGAGGGTGAGAGGAAGCAGACTTTAATATCTACCCAGAGATTTGAAATAGCTTCACGAGGTCAGGCAACAGGGAGGTTATAATGGCCCTACATTTGAAAAACACTCCAGGTCTGTCTTTGAGAGACTGTGGGAGGGGGCAAGCCCAGCACATGGGGCCCCTGCCCAACTCTCTGGTTATGAGACAGACCTCCCATCAGGGATAGAGGGTTGAGGAGGGTGACCCCCAGTGACGGGCAAGAAAGGGTCAGTTACGGCAGTGGATCACTTGGACGCTGGGGGAGAAGACTGGAACGAGTAGCCACTATGCCGATGTTAATGTTTCCTTGCTCTTTCCATTTGTTCCTCTGGGATTTCTTTTGGCTTTAATAATGCAGTGGGGGGACTTCTCTGGTGGTCCAGTGGTTAAGACTCTGTGTTTACAAGGTAGGGGCTCTGGTTCAATCCCTGGTTGGGGAACTAAGATCCCACTTGCCATGTGGCATGGCAAAAAAACTTTTAATGCAGTGGTGTTAATTGACTTCAGGAGTAGAGTGGTTAAGCAACAGGTACTGGGCAAGTTCAGAGAAGGCGATGGCACCCCACTCCAGTGTTCTTCCTGGAGAATCCCAGGGACGGGGGAGCCTGATGGGCTGCCGTCAGAAGGGGTCGCACAGAGTCGGACACGACTGAAGCAACTTAGCAGCAGCAGCAGCAGCTGGGCAAGTTAGAAACTGAACCTCTCTTCTGGGTCTCCAGGTCCTCATCTGTAAACTGGGGATAACTTACTACCTCACAGCGTGGTTGTCAGGATTCAGACCTGCAAGTAGAGCTGATTAGCATGCTGCCTATGCAGAGTAACCTTGCCGTAGATGGTGCAACTCTCAGCTTTACGGGTTACTGCAAACCAGAAAATGCAACTCACAGGGAAGAAGTCCATGGAAAACAAGAGGAAGTCTTATGATGACCTGCCTCAAATTGTAAAATCTCTAATAATGAGTGAGGGTGTGTGGTTAGTGCCACAAGTGTGCCCAGAGCCGAGTCAGTCCAGCTCTCGACACTCCATGGGTGCTTGTATTCCCAAATGGCTAAGAATTCTGTAGGGCCTGGTTCCTGAATGGCTCTAAGGGATTGGAAGGAGGAAGTCTTGGGTGACTCCCAGGTTTCCGGGTTGGGTGAGACCTAGTGGATGGCAGTGCTACTCACGAAAAGGAAATTCACCTGTCACCAGCACGGTGGTCACAGGAAATCAAGGGAGGCAGGTGGGGGCGTGAATTCTGGACTCGCGAGTCTCAGGCTCTAGGAACACTAAAGAGAAGTTGCAGGAAGGAGCCAGTAGAGAGGGACAGACTAGAAATCGAGGGAGAAAACCACAGAAGAGCAAGGTCCTGAGCTCTGCAGGGAGGTGGAGGCGAGCGGCAGATGGACGACCGAAAGTGCATCTCTAGGCTGGGTCCTGAGGCGAGGAAGAGGCAAGGTTCAGGGAAGTTTGCTGGTTTGGGGGTGGGACGCTGAGGGAGGCCACACCAGGCAGGCTCAAGGTTCTCAGAGGTGAGCAGAGGCCTGGGGGCTGGCACGGGCCAGAGGGTACAGGGTGGTCGTTGTGGGGCCACGCTGAGGGCAAAGCAAATAAACCATTTTTGTAGGTTTTTAATCATCCCACGGCTGTCCTCATGAACTTAGAAACAAACTGGTAACAAAAAACTTGGTCCCTAAATATATGTACCTTGAAGGGGAGACGGTCTGTTACAGAGACATGTCTGACACAGGGAGATCTGCCCAGGGGGTGGGGGCTTCTCAATGTTTTTTAGGGGAACAAACTGTGTCCTTCCATCCAACACACCTGCCATACAGACCCCTCTCTGCCTCTGCAGACCTCCTCTAGCTGCAAGCAGGACAGGAAGCCAGAGGCTCTCAACCTTTCTAGAAAACCATCATCTCTCATTTTCCCAACCTGGTTCCTGCCTGATTGATTCTGCAATTCTAGTTAATCTTGTTTGCTTTTTATTCCCAGGATATTTTGTCTCTACCAGGTAGGGAGGAATAAAGAAGGAAATTTACTTAGAAAAGTTTAAAAAGCTTAGTATCAATTGTTTTCTCAAGGTGAGACTTGAAGAGAGCCACCATCTTCTACAACCCAAATTCCAGGGCATCACCAAGGAAACCCTCCTGGTCCCCCTCCCTTGCAGGCAGGGCAGATCTTGTCTCTTCCCAGACAGACGGGAATCTTTCCCCCAGTCAAGCGGCGTGACGATGTGCAGCAGACTGCTTGTTCACGGCCTCTCCCCAGCACGGCGACGGTACACACGCCCTCGGTACATGTTTTCTTAGTAAGTGAAGGAATGCAGCCAGCAATGGGGAGCCCACAGCCGAGTGGTTTGGTGTAACAGCTGCTGCTGCCTAAAGCTTCCTGTGTCTCCCTTAGTTGATTCTGGATGGAGATGATACCTCCTGGGGAGGCCATCTGGCACAGGAACCAAAGCTGGGGCTCCAGGCGTTGGCTGACAGGCCAGATGCAACGTTGGCAAAGGGTAAGTGGAGAGGTGTGCGCACTGGTCGCACACATGGGACCAGGTTTGCCTTAAAGCTGTGCTCTTTGAAGCAAGTGACCCTTTAGGTCTTGGACCACTTCTGGTCTGAGGCAGGATGTGAGCGGGTGGGTGGGGTGGGGAAGTGAGACATGGGTTTTCTAACACTCAAGCTTGGGTTTTTAACACATGTGAAAAGACAAGACTTGGGCAAAGAATGGGACTTGACTTTATTAGGCGATTTGGAGCAGCCACCCTGTAAAATCCAAGGTGCCTTCTGAGTGCAGACCCCATGTGTAGGAGAGAAAAACCTGTTTTACCACCCTCTTCCCTCCTAACAAACCCCTTCACCTGCTATCATCCTGTCTTGACTGTTTCACAGCCAAGAACAAAGCCCTGGGAGCATCTCAAGATTAAGGGAGACACCTTCTCTTGATTCAAGCCCAGATCTCTCCAGGCAACAAACAATGAGGCCTCAAAATCAACAGCGCCTTAAAAAGAATGCTCTCTGTACACAAACACTACCAGATGGAATTCTAGATCTGCGTACCTCAGACACGACAAGTGAACAGGGTGATGATTCGGGGCCACGGATCTGGTGGGAAAGACGCAAGGCCACCCTGCAGAGTGCAGGACCATCACCCTGAAGGTGACAGAAATACCATCCGCCAGGGGGAGGCAGCTGGGGGCTCTGATGACACCTCACACTCAAAAACTGAAACCCTGCAAGAGTAAGTACACCCCCCAACCCCACAGCCGACTTAGCCAGGACAGTGAGCAGAGACGAAAGTAAAAACATCACTTCTCCGTTATGCCTTCCCTGGCAGCCCTGGGCAACCTATCAACGGAAAGGTTCCTGGCTAGACTCCCTTGTGTTTCCGTGTTCCTGATACTTTCTAGGAAAGGACTTTACCTTCAGGCGGATGACTCAGAACAGGAGAAGCCCTCCACCTTGACCCGAAATCCAAACCCAGGACCCAGAGGCAGGAAGAGACGGTTCTGCCAAGGCAGGGGGCCTGGGATGCTCGCAACTCGGGTGAATGGACCTCAGCCCAACAGTGGCAGCAGAAGGACCAGCCCTGGGGCCTCTCTCTGAAATGAGGGCCACACTGGCTTTCGTTGCACATGGAGAACTACCCCCCCTGTTCTATCAAAGGGGAAACTGAGGCACAGAGGTTCAGGAGAGACGGAGCCAACAGTCACAAAGTGTCACAGGAAAACAACCGAACTTCCCAAGCTTCCATTCCTATGCTTGGTTCTTGGCGCCTGACTCTGACCGCTAATGTGACGGGATCCTAGGAGTGAGGGTGAGCAGGGGTTAAGATCCTGGCAACAAGCCTTCAGGAGGAACCACTCCTCTAAAGACATCCCTGCGTGGGGGCAGAGGGGCTGGTCCCTCTCCCAGGCCCCTGTCCCTCATGCTCCCTCCCTCTCTGCCTTTTCAGTAGAGCTTCTCCTTCAGGTGAGTTCGCTGATGGGTGATGAAGTTGGAACTGTTGCTGAAGCCCTTGCCGCACTCGGGGCACTTGTAGGGCTTCTCACCTGTGTGGATCCGCTGGTGGATGATAAGCACCGAATTCCAGCTGAAGCCCTTGCCGCACTCC
>SJXQ01003950.1:39562-116299 GCA_006408695.1 Aepyceros melampus | reverse complement strand
GTAGGGCTTGTCCCCCAGGTGGGCTCTCTGGTGCATGACCAGGATGGAGCCCCGGCTGAAGCTCTTGCCGCACATGAGGCACTTGTAGGGCTTCTCGCCCGTGTGGGTCCGCTGGTGCACCACCAGCTGGGAGCGCTGGCTGAAGCCCTTCCCGCACTCCCCGCACTTGTAGGGCTTTTCGCCCGTGTGGATCCGCTGGTGCTTCAGGAGGTTGGAGCTCCAGCTGAAGCTCTCCCCACACGTCCGGCACTCGTAGGGCTTCTCGCCCGTGTGCGTGCCCTGGTGGGCGATGAGGCTGGAGCTCTGGCTGAAGCTTTTGCCACATTCCCCACACTTGTAGGGCTTCTCCACCAGGTGGGTCCGGCGGTGTGTGGCCAGGTTGGAGCTGCGGCTGAAGCTCTTGCCGCACTCGCCACACTGGTAGGGCTTCTCGCCCGTGTGGGTCCTCCGGTGGGTGATGAGGGCCGAGCTCTGGCTGAACCTCTGGCCGCAGTCGGGACACTTGTAGGGCTTCTCGCCCGTGTGGATCCGCTGGTGCCTGATGAGGTTAGAGTTGTAGCTGAAGCTCTCGCCGCACTCCTTGCACTCGTAGGGCTTCTCACCTGTGTGGATTCCCTGGTGCGTGTTCAGGCTGGACCGGTTGCCGAAGCTCTTGCCACACTGGGGGCACGAGTAGGGCTCTCGCCCGTGTGGGTCCGCTGGTGCGCGATGAGGTTGGGGCTCCGGCTGAAGCTCTTGCCGCACTCAGCGCACCGGAAGGGCTTCTCACCCGTATGGATCCGCTGATGGGTGATGAGGTTGGCGCTCCGGCTGAAGCTTTTGCCGCAGTCCCGGCACTTGTAGGGCTTCTCCCCGGTGTGCGTGGTCTGGTGCCTGCTGAAGTTGGAGCCATCGCTGAAGCTCTTGCCGCACTCGTCGCATTTGTAGTATTTCTCGCCCGTGTGGGTCCGCTCGTGGGTTACGAGGTGGGACTTTCGGCTGAAGGTTTTCCCGCACTGGGGACACTCGTAGGGCTTCTCGCCCAGGTAGGTGCCCTGGAGGCCGATGAGCTGGCCAGCTTCCCTGCCCGGGGCGGGCACCACCCCGCGGTCCTTCCTGGGGGTATTTCTCCGGGGCCCCTGGAGGTTGCAGTCTCTCTCCACGTCACTTTCCCAGTCGGACTGCGGGATGCCTTCCCCTTCCTGCATGTCTGAGAACATCTCGTGGGACTCGACGTCCTCGAATATGTCCTGGTTAGAGCTCTCCCCATTTTCACTCTGGATCTCAAAATCTGAAACAATGAGGAAAAATGTGCAATTTGTACTTAATTTCCTGTAATGATGAGAAAAGAAAACCAAAGGGGAGGGGCTTCCCTGGTGGCTCAGCGGTGAAGAAATCCCTTGCCACTGCGGGAGACACAGGTTCAATCCCGGATCCAGGAAGACACTACAACTATTGAGCCTGTGCTCCCGAGCCCCGAGGGCTGCAGCTGCTGAAGCTCTCAAGCTCTGGAGCCTATGCTCTGCAACAAGAGAAGCCATTGCAGAGAGAAGCCCATGCACCACCAACCAGAGAGTAGCCCCCACTAGCGGCAACTAGAGAAAAAGCCTGCACAGCAATGAAGACCCAACACAGCCAAAGATAAACACATAAATAAAACATACTACTTACTAGAATTCTGGAATCAGTTTTAAAGGAAGTCAATGCTCAAAAAGGCAGAGAATCTTCTAAACACGATTCAATTTTTTTTTTTTTTGACATGGGACTATTAAAGTCTTTATTGAATGTGTTACAATACTGCTTCTGCTGTATATTTTGGCCTTTTGCCCTTAAGGCATGTGGAATATCTCAGTTCCCAGACCAGGGATCAAACCCGCACTCCACTCATTGGAAGGCGAAGTCCTAACCACTGGGCAACCAAGGAAGTCCCACTATTCCATTTCTGATGGTCTCACAGGCTACAGAATAGCATCTCGATTTAATGGGTATTTCCCTGGTAATCTGTAAAGCTGAACATCTTTTCTTATGGATATAATTCGTTTTTATTCATTTCTAAATTACCAGGTCATATCTTTTACCTGTTATTCCACTGAGTTGACTTTTTTTTAATGAATTGTAGATGCTCTTATAGAGCAAGATTTCTACTCTTATCTGCTACACTGCAGGCTTTGTTGCAAATATTTCCTCCCAGTCTCTGCATTGGCTTTGAACTTTCTTCACAGTATCTTTTTAATATAAAAGACTTTTGTTTGTTTGTTTCCATAAGTCCAATCTAGCTTTGATGACTTGTTTTAAGATTAAGAAGTCCTACCTCACTGCAAGATTCCAAAAATACTCTCCTATAGGTGACTTCAGATGGTTTACAGTATAGATCTGTAACTCACTTGAATTTATTTCTGTGTAACTTGTGAAGCAGGGCTCTATTTCTGTGTAAGTTAAGAAGCAGAGATCCACTTCTAGTTTTTTCAAAAGGGTCCTACCACGGTCTAAATCCTACTGAATTGCCAAAGGGCCCTTATTGGTTAGTAGACAATTACAACACATCCTAAGCCAATGGTTCCTGCATTTTCCTACCCTGACCCAGGCTCTAGGCTCACATGGAATTCAGAGGGCCACATGTGTCCCCCTGCTCAGCCAGAGGCCTCTGCTTTCTCTCCCATACTAGAAAGCATATCAGAATAGAGTAAGTGTGGAGAAATTTGCTGTCAGTATGGGGATAAGCGTGCATGTGCTGTAAGTGAACAAGAGATCACTGGTCACAGACATCAGTGCTTTAGTGTGTTGGGCTCACAATTCTTGTAAGGTCCCTCCCATCTGACTGTGACATACCGCTGGGTCTCAATACCATGGTCAGAGCCACTGGTTTGAAATGCAGAAGTAGGTCTCTAATTCTCATACAGCTGATGCCCCAGTGGGATTCTCCCTGGCGAGCCTGGTGGGAACCCGATAGCACCTAAGTGGCTTGGACCATTGTTCCCCCGAACTCTGACTGCTTGAAAGACGAAGTGCTGGTAAAAACAGCAAGGAGCTGTTATCAGTTTAAATGAATGACTGCCAAATAGTTTAGTAGTAACTTTACATCTCAAGAGTTCTGTGTGGTATACATTTCAAATATTTAAGTGATTTAAAAGTGATGTTGTTCTGAACCTGAGAATCGTGGCTTTAAGAAGACATATACCTTTATAACCCTACACTGCTCTCTACTCTTCTTATTGACAAGAGAGTGTATGGGCTCCCTACTGGATCAATGGTAAAAAGTCCACCAACCAATGCAGGGGACATGGGTTTGATCCCTGGCCGGGGAAAATTCCATGTGCTGCGGGGCAACTAAGCTTGTGTACCGCAACTACTGAGCCATGGCTCTAGAGCCTGGGAGCCACAACTACTGAGCCCACACGCCTAGCGCCCACGCTCTGCAACAAGAGAAGCCACTGCGATGGGAAGCCCCCGAACCGCAACTAGAGGAAGCCCGCACAGCAACAGGGACCCAGCACAGCCCTGAATAAATAAATAAATAAAATTATAAGCATGTATTTAACAATAGCGTAAAAAATGGTAACACCCACTGAGTTTGCTAAATATAAATAAAGAATTAATACAGAGCTTCCAAGAGTGAAAACCTAAGAGCAGGTGCTCTCGGGGGCCCGGGTTTGATCCCTGGTCAGGGTACTAGATCCCACATGCCACAACTCAGAGTTTTCATGCAACTAAAGAACCCATGTGCTGCAACCAAAACTGGGTACAGTCAAATGAATACCTAAATAAAAAAAAAAAAAAAAAAAAAAGGCATAGGTCCTCTCTTGCTGTACTAAGCTGCCTGGCCTGACTTGCCCCCCAGCCTGAGAATTCTCCCAGGTCTTACCCAGTCTCTGTTTTGAGATTCTGGAATGTTCTGCTAACTTCGGGCTTGACCCCCATTATTATTATTTTTTTTTTAAATATGGAACACTTCACAAATTTGCGTGTCATCCTTGTGCAGGGGCCATGCTAATCTTCTCTGTATCGTTCCAATTTTAGTATATGTGCTGCCGAACTGAGCACCCCCGTTATGTTTTAAAACACAAGTTTAGCTTGACTTTCTCAAGGGAAAGGCAGATAAGCCCGGAATGATGAAGCTATCTATCTGCCTCCTTCACTGACCCGGCAGTTGTTTCTCCACACAGCAAAGATTCATTTTTCTCACTCCGACAATAAAGTCTCCACTATGTGTAGGGCACTGTACTGCGTACTGTTTTTTTTAAAAAAATGGAAAAGACAGGTTCCTCGACTTTGGGGATTTTATAAGCTCCTAGAAAAAATAAGATGAGGACCGATACAAACAGAAAACAAGAGACTTCCCTGATGGTTCAGTGGTTAAGACTTCACCCTCCAATGCAGGGGGTGTGTGTTCCATCCCCAGTCAAGGAACTAAGATCCCATGTGCCTTGCGGCCAAAAATTAAAAACATAAAACAGAAATAATATTGTAACAGGTTCCATAAAGACTTTAAAAATGGTCCACATCAAAGGAAAAAAAAATCTTAAAACAATATATGATCCAAAGCCAAAAGAGGAGAAGCTGAATGTTCTAGGGGCGATGACTTCAAGCAGAGGCGACAGAGACGCTCTTAGGTGGTGGATCTAGGGACAGGAAAGAGAGGCCGAAAGCAAGCACGGCTTTACGGAGCAGGTAGGTGTCCAAAGGTGTGTACTCAGAGGATGACCATCACACAGGGATGGAACAAGGCCATTCCAAGTCACCATTCAGCAGCACAGGTGAAAGCTACAAGCACAAGCTATGTTCAAGGAACGCATGATCTGAATGCAGCGAGGGCTGTGGTGAGGGGATAAGGGGAGGACCAGCCAGGGGCCACCTGGGCCAGGCCACACAGGGCCCCAGGTGCAAGCACAACAAAGAGGTCGTGCTTCATCTGGAGACACCGGGGGACTAGAGAGGACGTGTAAGCAGAAGTGCCCCATGGCTCAGGCAGGACTGCAGCAGCTGCCATACAGGCAGAAGAGGCTGAAGGCACGTTCCCTCTGGAGGCTCCTGCCAGTCTGGTGAAATAGCAACAGCCTGAATAAGGGCTGGGAGTGGAGTTCACAGCAACCCACTCCAGTATTCTTGCCTGGAGAATTCCATGGACAGAGGTGTCTGGAGGGCTACAGACCATGGGGTCACAGAGTCGGACACAACTGAGCAACTGAACATGCATGCATAGGGATCAAAAATGTCCTTGAGAAACGCAAAGAGAGATGAGCTTTACCTCATTAACTATTAATATAAGGGACTTCCCTCGTGGCCCAGTAATTAAGAATCTGCCTTGCAACACAGGGGACTCGGATTCAAGCCCTGGTTGGGGACCTAGGATCCCACATGCAGGGGGGCAACTAAGCTGGAGAGCTGTAACTACTGAGCCTGAGGGCTCTGGAACCCACGTGCCACAACTAGAAAGTCTGTGCACCGCAAGGAAGATCCCGCGTGCTGCAACTAAGACCCAATGCAGCCAAGTTAATTAATTAGTTAAAAAAAAGAAAACATCCATTTGTGAGCCAGGTAGCAGGTTCTCACCAGATCTGATGGCACTTGGATCTTGAACTTAAGAGCCTCCAGAACTGTGGGAAATAAATTTCAAAACTATTAACACAGGTCCAGTCTCAACTGAAACGACAAGATATTTGATCTGGGAATACCCAGAGGTGCCTGCTAGTCAAATATTAAACAACATGGTCTAACCAGGTCTTAAAAACACGCTGGGTAAAACATGTGACCAAAGGTCCCAGGCTGGACAAACAGACTAGAGGTCAAGTGGTCTTATCCTGAGGACGTGCTGACAAGGGATGGAGATCACTGCAGAGGTTCCTCTGAGCAATCACCAGGCAGGTCAGGAACACAAGTTGAAGAAATGAAAACCAATGAAGATGACCTCAGAGGCAGAAATCAGAGCACTGACAAGCTGCTTAGTCTGGACATTCTCCATCTGGGACGTCCCGTGAAAGATGAAACAAAGCCCCTCCAACAAGCCAGGTGGGGAAGGCGGTCACCGTGGGGGCCAGTCATTGCATCAGAGATGCCCGGCGAGACGTGGCCCCCTGCTCTGTGACTCCAACTGCACAACAGCCCAGGGGATTCTCCTCAGCCCTCTGGCCTCTCTTTAGCGTCTGACTCAAGAGCCTGACATTCATCACAGATTTGTTACATCCGTCAGAAAAGTAAACAAGGTTTTTAAAAAGGATGAGAGGCTTTTGCTTTTTTTAAACAGGAAGAGTAAAATTAAAAGTTATTTTTCAGGGTCAAAGACTATCTGGGACTTTGCTTCAAATAAAACCTGGGGTAGGGACTTTCCTGGTGGTCCACTGGGTAAGACTCCATGGCTTCCCTGTGAAGGGGGCCCAGGTTCTGTCCCTGGTCAGGGAACTAGATCTCGTACGGCCCAAGTAAGAGTCTGCAAGCCACATCTAAGAGCCAGTGCACCCAAATAAATGAATAAATAAAAATAAATATTAAAAAAAACCTTCTGAGATCCCCCCAAACACATGTGGAAGCAAACAGACTGGAGTTTAAATCCTGGTTCCACCACGAACCAGCTCTCAAAGAAGAGCTTGACTTTGCTGAATGTCCATGTCCCCTCATCTGTTAAATGATGGTCCCACACACTTCACGGGACTATCAGTGAGATGGAGGTGTAAGGTGCTCAGTGCAGGCCTGGGATCACAGTGGAACTTCCATGACCACCCTCTTCTCCAAAGTACAGCTTTACTCACATCTCTCAAGTCTCTGGGCATTGTTACAACTCCACCCCTAAACCATCTTCCCTTCCCAGTCTTCTGAATCCTCCAGACTAGATGCCTCTGATTAGTCACCTCTGTCTTAAAAAAAGTTTTTTGGGGTCATGTCTCACAGCATGTAGGAGAAGAAAATGGAAACTCACTCCAGTATTCTTGCCTGGAGAATTCTGTGGACAGAGGAGCCTGGTGGGCTCCAGTCCATGGGGTCACAAAGAGTCAGACATGACTGAGCAACTATCACTCACTCACAGCATGTAAGATCTAGTTCCCTGACCAAGGACTGAAACTGTGGCCCCTGCATTAAAAGCGAAGAGGCTCAAACAATGGACCACCAGGGAAGTCCCTAGTCACTTACAGATGAGTCACCTACAGTCCTCATCTGTAGCCCCTCTTTCCAATACCCTACCAAGAATTAGGACTTTGCATCTCATTTGTGATGAAATGACTAAGAACATGAGCCACGTCCTCAGACCCCTGAGCTGGCATTCTTGTTCAGCCTCATACTGGGGACATGATCTTAATGGAGTCACTTATCTTCCCCGGTGATGATAATCCTGCTGATCTCTCAAAGTGGTGACATCCATGTGAGTTTTGCATATAAGATGCTAGGCACACTGCTTGGCCCACAAAGAGGATCCATCAGTGCTGGCTGGTGTTACCATGAGTTCTTTCTCACATGGCCCATCTCCTCCCCTTCCCTTGCTGTCCCCACCCCATCACTGCACACCTAGCGTCCAGGAGGCTTCCCAGCTGCTCTCACCTCTAGCATAAAACCTGAACCCTGTCGTTGAGCTCAGCTTCCTCCCCTGCCCCTGGGACCCTGGTTACAACCTGCTGAGGCCAAAGCCTCATCCACCCTCCCCACAAACCCTACTTCCCACCACTTTCTAAAAACACACTTTCCACTCCAATCCACCAGTCTTCCTTACAGTCAGTCACTGGAATGATCTCACGGGGGTCCACTCTTCCAGGCCTCTGCTTAGCACAGCTCCTGGAATGCCACACACTCCCTTCCCCCACACCTTTCCAAACCCCCCACCAGCTCAACCCCTGCTCAAGGGTCACGTCATTCACAAAGCCTTCACTGACTTGCCTCTTCTCTCCCCTCCAACCCTTTCCCCTGAACCTCTGCAGTTCTCATCAGCACAAAGGTAACCGTTGTTTCCCACGGGTCCTGAAACAGTCCTTGGGTTACAGGTGGCAGTTGTTCAGTTGCTAAGTCATGTCTGACTCTTGCGACACCATGGACTGTAGCCCACCAGGCTCCTCTGTCCATGGGATTTCCTAGGCAAGAATACTGGAGTGGGTTGCCACTTCCTTCTTCTGGAGATCTTCCCGATCCAGGGATCATGTCTCCTGCACTGGCAGGCAGATTTTTTACCACTGAGCATCCGGGAAGCCCAGGGGCACAGGCAGATCTGCAGTACACATTTGGTAATCAAGGCAGCCCAGTTTACAGCTGAAGACCAGAAAGGAGGCAGGGTGGTTGAATGGCATGCGTGGGTCCCACAGTGCAATAATAAAACCAGAGACAAATATAAGAAGTTTCAAAAAGCTCCAGTTTGGAATTACTCTTTTAAGAGCCCAAGATGACTTTATACCAGAGACTAAGTCCCTAGTTATTAGCTGGCTTACTCGTCATTTATCATGATTTCACAAAAAATAATCACTTAAAAAAATAGGATTTGGTTTGTCTAATTGCTGGAACTGAAAATATCTGGATGTGTACTGCACAACAGGGTAAAAGTGCCAAGAGCCGGTTTATGGGGTCTTCAGTCCCTTTCCTCATTACCTCCATCAGCTTCCCAACCATCCCAACTACAACACAAACAACAACTGTGCTAACTATGTAACTGTAGCTCCAACGGTAGTCCTGTGCTTCCCTGGTGGCTCAGTGGCAAAGAATCCACCTGCCAATGCAGGGGATATGGGTTTGATCCCTGATCGGGAACATTCCACACGCTACGGAGCAACTAAGCCCATGTGCCACAACTACCAAAGCTCTTGTGCCCTAGAGCCCAGGCACCGCAACAAGAGAAGCCACCGCAGTGAGAAGCCCGTGCAGCACAACTAGAGAAAAGCCCCCGCTCACTGCAACTACAGAAAAGCCGAGCAGCACCGAAGACCCAGCACAGCCAAGCAGGAAAAAAAATAGTCCTCTAAGCCCTAAAAATTACTCTTATTACTTAAAAGAGTGATTTCTAATGCTGAAATTCTGGAACTGTCACTGCACACAACCAGGGCATTTGGGGTGACAGCGTGCTGATCACCTGCACACAGACTGGAGGGACGGGCTGACGGGGACTCAGTTCCTGGACACCGCCTTTTCCTCCTCTGCAAACACCACACCCCTCCATCTTGGGGTGGGAGGGAGCTCCCACCCGCTCCCTGTGAGGCTCTCCATCTCACCACTGTCCCGAAGGGTCTGGGTCAAGTCCTCCATCAGGGCCACTGCCTCCTCGCCACTCTCGGGCCGATGCTCCTGCAGCCAGGCCTGAATTTCCCGGGGCAGCACGGTCAGCATTTGCTCCTTGGTGTGCATCTCTGGCCTCAGCCAGCGCCGGCAGAGCTCTCGAAGGCGGCCGAGTGCCCCCTGCGGCCCTCCGGCCACGTCCTCATGGGGGCTGCCCTTGCCAGCACCCTGGGGAAAGGGCTCGGACTCAGGGCCATCTTCCTGCAGCACAGCTTCCTGTACCCAGGAGTCATCCTCCAGGATCACGGTAGCCACCTCCTCCTCCTGGTTGTCTTCCTCCCGAGGGAGGCAGACTACAGGGCTCCGCGGAGCGGTTACTCTCGGCCCCTCTGAGGCCATCATCCACGTCCTTGGGCTGGAATCACTCAGGCTTCTGATCTTGACCTTAGGTCTTCTCCAGGCAGGCTCCCTGAGAAGACAGCACCCTTCTCCAGTTTCAACAAGTGGTCTGGCTAAGAATGAGAAAGAGAACTAGGATCAATAACTAAAAGGTCCTAAAACAATCTAACTCACAACAGCCCAGGTCAGGCCACCAAGTGATTCTTACATCCACAAATCAGGAGAAGTTTCCTGTCTCTCTTAAAGGAAAAATGGCTTATTCCTGAAAGCATCTCTGTGACAAGAGAAGAATACAAGCACAAAATACAGTGTTTTTCTTCCAAAAGACCAAAGCATGAGTATGAGAAATTCAAAGCCCTCGCAAGAACCCAGGACAGAGCTATCCTGCTCTAAGTCAGAGTCAGTGACCTTGACCTAACATACAACTCAGTCACACAACCTCAGGGACTAAATACACAGATAAGAACACCCATCCTACTAATCTGAAAGGAACGTCTTAAGAATTTACAAAGGATCAGATGTCAAGGCACTGTGAACCTCAGTGAAAGGAAGGAAATATCTCAACTGCATTATTATATTTTAAAACATGATGTTTTAAAATGTTCATATTCTTAGATCCAGCCATGGCCCCTCAGGAATTTATTTTTAAAAATAACCATCTTTGCTAAATTCACTAAATATTTGCAAGGACACACAACCGTTTCTAACCGCAAAAAAACCTGACACCTTAAAATCCAGCAGCAGGAGAATGGTTAATTATGGCACATCCATACAGTAAAATGTACTAAAAACTACACTGATGATGTAATAATGGCTATGTTTCGGGGGGTGGGGGTGGAGTGGGGGTAGGAGGATGTTACTGAGAAGGGGTTCAAAGGAGCTGGAAATGTTTTGTCTTGATTTGGCAATGGTTGCATAAGAGCATACATGTGGAATTTAAGATTTGTGTGCTCTGATGTATGTATTTTTAAATATTAAAAAAATAATGCTGACAATAATTATTAATCACTAATGATTTAAGATAATCCTCATAATATGAAAACTAATGAATAAAAACAAAACTAGCAAGATAAAAAAACCAGACACAGTATGACCCCATTTCCTTTTAAAAATGAACACATACACAAGGAAAAAAAAAAAAAACCTGGATAGAAATTCTACAAAATGTTGAGAGCAGTTATTTAAAACAAAGACTAAAAGGCAATGAAGTATTTTTAAAAATCATCACCACAGCGTAAAGACTCAGAAACACTCCCGGGAAAACTTTTTAAAAAGAAAAAAGAAAAGCCAGTGGAAATACTAAAGCTCTCAAACTGTATTCACCAAATGGCTAGAAGAAACATTACAACACAATTCTTAGGGGGTGGGGGGCAGGAAAACCGTTCCCAATTTAAGCGTCGTCCCACTTGGGGCCAGACACGCCCCCTCAGAAGCTCAGTTTCCCCATTTTTAAAATGGGCTGCGCGGGATGTCGTCCACTGTGCCTTTCAGTCTAAAGCCTGTGGCCCTGGCTGGATGTACAAGGAGCTCGCCGCTAGGGAGAAGAGTTCAGGTCGGCTCCCTGAGCCCGACCGGGCGCCTAAGCTCGGACAGCCGGGGGCCGGCAGGACACAAACACGGCCCCCGACGCCCCTCCCCCAGCAGGGCTGCCCGCCCTGGCTCCAGGCCCGTTATCCCCTGGCCTCGGGCTGCTCCCCCGGCCAGCGCGGCTCCGGCTCTCTGTCTCCGGTCTCACCTCTCCAGAGACCGGATGCCGCTTCCTCAGTCGCTCCACGCGCTAAAGCGCCACCGGGCACGGTCCGGCCCCTCCGGAGTCGCAGCGGCTCAAGCCCGAGGGGCACCGAGAACAATGGACGGGAGAGGCCCGCCCCCCCGCCGCGCTCATTGGCCACCGAGAACGGTCCCTGGAAACTCTGCTTTCCCATTGGCGAATACGGACCCAGCCCGGCGGCGGGAGGGAGGCTGGGCCGAAGGCATTGTGGGAGATGTAGTCCTCACGAGCCGACTGCGACCTCGGGCCAGGGAGCAGAGTTTGGGGATTTGATAACCTGCGCAGCGCTGGAGGAACCGAGGCGGGAAAATCCACCGACTGGCAGTCAGGGCCCCAGACCTGTGACCTGAGACAGATCACTCCACTTCTTTATGTCCTCCAAATAGTGGTCTATAAAAAGGGAAAGTTGGATGGAAGCTCCCTTTCAGCTGTAAACTGTGTGGCAGATAATTTTGTTAGGCCCTTCGACAGCCGAAAGCGGCCCCTGAATAGGAAAAGAATCTGTACAGAGAAGTCCCTTCCCGCCCAGCCTGGCGCCCCTCCCACAGCCGGCCCCCCGGCTCGCACCTGGCTTCTGGACACCCTTTTGTTTAGCACGTGGTGTTGCCTGGGTCAGGAGGAGAGCTTTGTCCCGCCTCTTCTGCCGCGGACCTCCCATTCTTTCCTTCGTTTCCTCTTGTATGGAACCTGCCTCATCATACCGCCCTAGGCGGAGTCACCGCCCCCAGCACACCTGCTCCGTGTCTCCTTGTTTTTAATAGTTATCCCAGCCTTACTTATTATCAGTCTCGGCACTGGGGGGCTGAGAGTGACAGATTGGCCTCTCTTGTGGGGTTTCAGTGGCTGGCACCGTCCACTAAAAAATTAGTCACAACCTGAAAGTAGAGAATGTTTTGTTCAGTTGGGAATGTTCAGGACTCCAAGCCCGGAGACAGTATCTCAGCCCTAAGAAATAGCTCCCAGGAGGCGGGAGAGGGAGTCAGGCTATATACAAGTTTGTAAGGAAGGGAGCAGGTAGTCTGCACAACAAAGATTATTGTTCAGTAAGAAAAACCAGATATCAAGTTAAGGAATTTAGTGCTCTTCTGTGTATGGGAAGGTGCAAGAGTTTGGGATTTCTTTCATATGCATCTCAGCTATCTGGGGCCAGCATCCTGCATTTTCCCTTAGGGCTCACCAGCTGACTTTGGAGGGCTGGCTGCAATCCATGGGGTCAAGAGTTGGACACGACAGAGCAACTAAGCACAGCACAGTCACTGATGACAGTGACTTCCTTAAGTTCCTCACGTGGGGAGTGATGCTGCTTATTGGCATAGCTCAGAAATTCACATCCGGAGAGAGAAAATCGCAGATAGCTATGACACTTCTTGCCCACCGATATGGCAAGAAATGTTTCATTTCACAGTGCCCTTAAAGAAATGTCTGTCATATCAGTGTATGACAGCAGGTGGATAACTGCCTGGAAATTCAAGGGGGAAATACAAGGCTGGAGAGAAAGACACTCCTAACATTATTGACTAGGTGATTTTTGCAGAAACCAACACTGATTTGTTATGTTAGTGAATATTGAACTGTCTCTGATCAATGTTTGGGTAACAAAAGTGGTATTAATACACTGGTCAATAATTAGTGGTCTGTGATAGAACAATGGTATATTTTTGTACAAGGCAATTATTGGGAGCATGCACGATCAAATGACCACATTTGTTTTAATTTTTATTTAAATTTCATTTTCATGAAAACTTAATTTTCATTTCATGAGTGTTTGAGAAATGTTTCATGATTATTGGTGATTTTAATCTCATTTTCTATGAACTGATTTTTCATATCTTCTTCCCATTTTTAAAGTTGAATTTACTTGTAAAATCTCTTTGGGCTTCCCAAGTGGATCTAGTGTTAAAGAACCCCCCTTTCAATGCAGGAGCTGATCCCTGGATGGAAAAAGCTCTTAGCTTATTAAGAAAAGGATTCCTTTGTTTGTCATAGAAGTCTCTGCTGTTTTTCTCATTACACGGTTTGATTTTTGCTGTTTTGTTTTTTATTTAGAAATTTGACATGTTTATGCTGTCAAGTTTGTTAGTCTTATCTTTTTATAGCTTCTGAGTTTTATGTCACTCTTGGAAAGCTGTCTGCACCACTCCAAAGATTATTTGAATTTCACCCATTTTTCACTAATTAACCTCTTTAAGTACAAAGATGCAAAGAGAGGTTCAGTTATTGAATGCTCTATCCCTGGTACGGTAGCATCTTAAGCTTTTAGTCCAAAGTGACCACATACAAACAGCACCACTCCAGGCTGGCCTGAGAAATCTGCACTAAGTGCCTGCAGGCATAATTCCCAGTCACCACCTCTGCAGTGGTCAGGATTCTTAAAAAGCAAGATCTCCAAAATGACTGAAGATGACAATTCTGGACTTGATATTGTATTAACAAAGCTTGTACCTCCACTTTTTCATCTCCACGAGGAGTGGAATTTACAACAAAAGGGAAGATATTTGTTTGGTTGAGGCAGGGGTTTGGGGAGGTGGGATACAGCTGAAACTTCCCAGTAATCTAAGGGTTCATTTCCCTCTGCTTCTCTCCTAAGACAACCCATGAGGTCAAGAAACTGGCACTGTCTTGTTACAGGAGAATCTAGACCATCTCTGTGCCATGCCTGATTCTCTGAGAAGTTGGTCCTGGCCGGTGTCAACTTACCCCACATTTAGGGAGAGAGCAAGTCACATTTAAGTCCAATTTGGGGTGTAATGGTCCTGGTACCCATGCCAGTGCCCTAAGACCAGCCTGGACAGTAAGCAAGCCCAGAACAAGTCCAGTACAGTGAACAGGGTTGCTTCTCCCAGGGATTCCTTTTCTCCATCCTCCAAACCACAGGGATGCCAGAGGCTCAGTTCTATTAGTGAGTGCTCTTGGTTAGAAGCTTCAAAGGATAACTCTGGCTAACTTAAAAGGTACTTATTGAAAGAATATAAGGGAACTTACAGAGTAAATGGGAACTGAAGTGTATCAGGCTTGAAAATAGTCAGGAACCAAGAAAAGGGAGTCAAGTCCCCCAAACCACAGCAACAATCTCTTAGCAAAAACAATCCAGGCTGCCCACCCCATGAGCTCTGGTGATGCTCTAGCCATATCTGTTTACCTGCCTTCTTCTCAAGGTTCCAAAACCAGGAAAAGAGTATTTGGTTGTTTGAGTCTGAATCACATGGCTGAGACTTCCCTCATGGTCCAGTGACTAAAATTCTGCTCTCCTAGTGCAGGGGGCCCAGGTTCAATCCCTGGTTAGGGAACTAGATATCTCACAAGCTGCAACTAAGAGTTCGCATGCCACAATTAAAGACCCTGAATGCCACAACTAAGACCTGGCACAGCCAAATTAAAAAATAATAATAATAAATAAATAAATCACATGGCCACTCCAGATATCCACCAGAGGAAAGGTGATTGGCTCTAGATTTCCTTTCTAATACACCCCACAAAGGTGAGTTATCCAGTCTGGAGATTGAAGGCCTCTAGGACATGAAGAAACTACACATGTCACTACTTGTTTTTAGATGTTGAGCAAGAAGGAAACTCACCCCGAGCAATGCTCAGCCAAAGGCCTAGGGAGAGCTCCCAGCTCTCCCATCCTCCATCAAGTGGATGGAGGTGATAGAGATGGGATGGGCAGATCCTGCTTTCTATAACACCTAGTGACAATCAGAGCCAATGACACCTGAGCAGGTGAGCTCCAGGCATTGAGGCAGAGGGGCCTGTGGGCCTTGAGAGTCCAGGAACTAACTCCTCCTACTCAAGACTCCCGGCATTGCTTACTCCAGCCTACTTCCTTGATGACAGAGTAAGGAGACTGCTCTGGTTCTGCAGAAGGCGTGTCACCTTTCTGCTACCTATGCCACAGAATCCTGCCAAGTGTGCCTGGGAAAAGATAATTTAAACATTTTTTGATGTGAACCATGTTTAGAATCTTTATTGACTTTGTTACAGTATCGCTTCTGTTTTAAGTTTTTTTGGCCTCAAGGCATGAGGAATCTAGGGTCCCTGACCACGGATCGAACCCATATTCCCTGCATTGGAAGGTGAAGTCATCACTCCTGGACCACCAAGGAAGTCCCAGGAAAAAATAATTTAAAAGGACAGTGTTGTAGGATGCTGCAAGACTGGCCTAAAGAGAAGGAAAGGCCGAAAGAGGGGATCAACGTAGAAACGCCCAGACAGGAAGAGAAACTAGCAAATGGAATCAGGGAAACATTTCTTTTATAGACAGAAGGGTGAAATCCAGTTCAAAGAAGTGTCACTGAAAAATTGCGAAATTAAGTATCACTTGACACTTACTCATGTAAAAAGAGCTAGAGCAGGATTTAAACATTTTTTTACAGTGAAATTTTTTTTAATCCTCCAAGACCAGTATCTTTTCCTGTTTTTTTTTTTTTTTTTCTTTAATGAATGGTTTGCATTTAGTGTGGCAGAAGGAGGCCCTTTGCTTTGGACCTTGAGTTGCCTCTCCGGGAATGTTAGCTTTTCTCTTTTTCAGCTGTTCTGTGCCGGCCTGGGCTTCTTTAGCCCCTTCATGCCAAGGAGGAAAATGGATTTACAGCCTCTGGCCAGTTCCCATGCCCTGTGCTGAACTGCTCTATTCAAGGACATTTCTGGGAAGACACAAGGGTGCTCTGGGCTGGACTGAATGCTCGGGAGGCAGCCTGGGTGTGGGGTGATGCTTGCCAAGACACAGAGGCATGAGTGGTACTGGAGGTGGCTTGAGGGGTGTCTTAGAGGAGATCTGGCTCCAGGATCCTCAGTGTTCCCCAAGCTTTTACAGGCAAAGACTAATTACCAAAATAGGATGGAAAAAGGGAAAAAAATTAAATACATACACTTTCATGCACAGGGAAACACACCCAGACACCCCACACACTACACACACTAGTGTTATCCCTAGCCTGCTTAGTTCCTAAGAAGAAAATTTTCACCAGAATAGTTAGTTGACCATTGAAAAAAGAAAAAAAGAATTTTGGGGGGAGACATTTAGTAAAAGCTTCCAAGACGCTTGGCAGGCAAAAGAAACGTCAGAGTCTGACTGGCTTGTCAGAGCCTGGCTGCCCCTAAGATTTGTTGCTGTTTATATGTCCAGCTCTTACAACCCTATAGACTGTAATCCGCCAGGCTCCTCTGTCCTTGAGGATTCGTCTGGCAAGAATACTGGAGTGGGTAGCAGTTCCCTTCTCCAGGGGATCTTCCCCATCCAGGGAATGAACCCATGTCTCCTGCGTTTCTGGCAGATTCTTTACCATCTGAGCCACAAGCGAAGTCCTTGCCCCTGAGATACTCCTTTACAAAATTACTGAAGCCACTGACTATGTTATTTACTGAGTCACATGGCCTGGGAGGTAGACTTCCGAAAGGAATGGTTTGGTGCCATAAACTTTCTGATAATGGACTTTGATTATTGCATGTTTGATATGCTTTATGCATACACACACACATACGCAAGCAACTTGAATTTTCTAAATTTTAAAACTAAGGCACTCAGCTTTTTTCCGCCCGCTCCCCTCTCCCCCCGAGCGCCGCTCTGGCCGCACTCTGCTCGCTCTGAGCTCCGGGCTCCTGCTAAGCCAGCGCCACTGTCGCCTCCCTCCAGTCGCCATCATGATCATCTACCCGGACCTCATTAGCCTTGACGAGATGTTCTCCGACATCTACAAGATCCGATACAGAGGCATGAGTGGTACTGGAGGTGGCTTGAGGGGTGTCTTAGAGGAGATCTGGCTCCAGGATCCTCAGTGTTCCCCAAGCTTTTACAGGCAAAGACTAATTACCAAAATAGGATGGAAAAAGGGAAAAAAATTAAATACATACACTTTCATGCACAGGGAAACACACCCAGACACCCCACACACTACACACACTAGTGTTATCCCTAGCCTGCTTAGTTCCTAAGAAGAAAATTTTCACCAGAATAGTTAGTTGACCATTGAAAAAAGAAAAAAAGAATTTTGGGGGGAGACATTTAGTAAAAGCTTCCAAGACGCTTGGCAGGCAAAAGAAACGTCAGAGTCTGACTGGCTTGTCAGAGCCGGCTGCCCCTAAGATTTGTTGCTGTTTATATGTCCAGCTCTTACAACCCTATAGACTGTAATCCGCCAGGCTCCTCTGTCCTTGAGGATTCGTCTGGCAAGAATACTGGAGTGGGTAGCAGTTCCCTTCTCCAGGGGATCTTCCCCATCCAGGGAATGAACCCATGTCTCCTGCGTTTCTGGCAGATTCTTTACCATCTGAGCCACAAGCGAAGTCCTTGCCCCTGAGATACTCCTTTACAAAATTACTGAAGCCACTGACTATGTTATTTACTGAGTCACATGGCCTGGGAGGTAGACTTCCGAAAGGAATGGTTTGGTGCCATAAACTTTCTGATAATGGACTTTGATTATTGCATGTTTGATATGCTTTATGCATACACACACACATACGCAAGCAACTTGAATTTTCTAAATTTTAAAACTAAGGCACTCAGCTTTTTTCCGCCCGCTCCCCTCTCCCCCCGAGCGCCGCTCTGGCCGCACTCTGCTCGCTCTGAGCTCCGGGCTCCTGCTAAGCCAGCGCCACTGTCGCCTCCCTCCAGTCGCCATCATGATCATCTACCCGGACCTCATTAGCCATGACGAGATGTTCTCCGACATCTACAAGATCCGAGAGGTCGCGGACAGGCTGTGTCTGGAGGTGGAGGGGAAGATGGTCAGTAGGACAGAGGGTAACATCGATGACTCGCTCATTGGTGGAAATGCCTCCGCTGAAGGCCCCGAGGGCGAAGGAACCGAAAGCACAGTAATCACTGGTGTCGATATTGTCATGAACCATCACTTGCAGGAAACCAGCTTCACAAAAGAAGCCTACAAGAAGTACATCAAAGATTATATGAAGTCAATCAAAGGGAAACTTGAAGAACAGAGACCAGAGAGAGTAAAACCTTTTATGACAGGGGCTGCAGAACAAATCAAGCACATCCTTGCTAATTTCAAAAACTATCAGTTCTTTATTGGTGAAAACATGAATCCAGATGGCATGGTTGCTCTGCTGGACTACCGTGACTACATATATGGGTAACCCCATATATGATTTTCTTTAAGGATGGTTTAGAGATGGAAAAATGTTAATAAAGTTGGCAGTTACTTCGGATCAATCACCTGTCGTCATAACTGGCTGGCCACTGCTTTTCATCCACACAACACCAGGACTTAGACAGATGGGACTGATGTCATCTCGAGCTCTTCATTTGTTTTGAACGTTGATTTATTTGGAGTGGAGGCATTGTTTTCGAGAAAATGTGTCATGTAGGTTGTCTAAAAATAAAACACATTTAAACTCAAAAAAATAAATAAATAAAACTAAAGCACTCAGAAATCAGGAAGAAAAATAAATTTGAAAACACAAAAACATCTACAAACCATTATAGTCCATAAATGAATTCAGAAAGAAATGACAAAATGGGGGAGGTATTTGTAACAAACTGAGAGTTAATTTCTGATGTACTATGAATTTATGTAGATGCAAATGAAAAGAAACAAGAACTCAATAGGAAAATGGATAAAAGATAAGGATAAGAATAAGCAGCTCACAGAGAGAGACAGGGGCAGTGGGGCGGGGAGTGAGTGCTCAACCCCACTTTTTAAAAATTTATAACAATTATAAAATATTATATTTCAAAATTATAAAAATTTATAATAATTTTAAAACACAAATCAAAACAAATATAGATGCCATTTTTTCACCTATTATTTGTTGTTGTTCAGCTGCTCAGTTGTGTCCGACTCTTTTTGACCCCATGGACTGCAGCACACCTGGCTACCCTGTCTTTCATCATCTCCTGGAGCTTGCTCAAACTCATGTCCATTGAGTCAGTGATATCATCCAATCATCTCATTCTCTACATCATCCCCTTCTTCTCTTGCTTGCAACCTTTGGCAATTTAAACAATTTTTTTTTCTTGTGATAGGAACTTTTTTTTTGCCATATCTTGCAGCATCCTAGTTACCCAACCAGGGATCAGACTTGTGCCCTCTGCATGGGAAACAGTCTTAACCACTGGCCCTCCAGGGAAGTCTCAGCAAAAAAATTTTAAGTGGATAATACACAATACGTTGACAATGAGGAAGATAATTCACCCTCCTACTGTTGATGGTAGCTCAGACGGTAAAGCCTCTGCCTACAACGCGGGAGACCCAGGTTTGATCCTTGGGTGGGGAAGATCCCCTGGAGAAGGAAATGGCAACCCATTCCAGTACTCTTGCCTGGAAAATCCCATGGACTGAGGAGCCTGTTAGGCTACAGTCCATGGGGTTGCAAAGAGTCAGACACAACTGAGCAACTTCACTTCATTGTTGATGCAGTCATTTTTAGAAGGAGAACCAGCAAGTCTGTTGCTAGGAGTATATTGTATAAATATAATAATAAAAATATGTCAAGATAGGTATAAGAATGTTTATTACTGAAGTATTTATAGCAAAAAAAAAAAGAAATAATTTAAATGTTTATAGATAGAGGCCTCCCCTGTAGGAGGGCATGGCAACCCACTCCAGTATTCTTGCCTGGAGAAGTCCATAGATAGAGGAGCCTGATGGGCTACGGTCCATAGGGTTGCGAAGAGTCAGGTCAGAAGCAACTGAAGTGACTTAGCAGGGCACACACAGAAGCCTAGATAAATAGTGTTTGGAGTATCTTTCCTTGGAATTCTGTTGCCTTTTGAAAAATGAGGTTGACCTCTATATGCTAATGTAGAAAGACCTCCAGGTGGTGTAAGATGCTGTGCACATAGTATGATACGTTTTGTGAAAAAAAAATGTAAAGAAACATTTACTGTATATGCTGAGAGATATCTAACACATTTATCTTGTTGCATACACAAGGAAGTGTGAACAGTGATAAACTCTATCAAGAGGTACTAGAAAACAGGAGGGAGACTTTTTTACTTTTAATTTCACAGTTTCCTAAAATATATGACACTTTACCATGTGTGTACATTTGTTTATGTTTTCAATGATAATGTTGAGGAATTTTGTGTTATTTCCTCTTAAAACTTTTGTATTAAAATAGACCTACTGGGACTTCTCTGTTGGTCCAATGGTTAAGACTCCGCTTTTTAATGCAGGGGTGCAGGTTCAATCCCTGGGCAGGAAACTAAGATCCCACATGCCACATGGCCAAAAGATATAAAAAATAAAAGAGTGTTGATGAGGATGTGGAGCAAAATAGTACAGTTACTTTGGACGACAGTTGGATAGTTTCTTATAAAACTAAACATATTTGCTTTACAATATGGCACCCCACTCCAGTACTCTTGCCTGGAAAATCCCATGGTCAGAGGAGCCTGGTAGGCTTCAGTCCATGGGGTCACTAAGAGTCGGACACGACTGAGCATCTTCATTTTCACTTTTCATTTTCATGCATTGGAGAAGGAAATGGCAACCCACTCCAGTGTTCTTGCCTGGAGAATCCCAGGGATGGCGGAGCCTGGTGGGCTGCCATCTATGGGGTTGTACAGAGTCAGACATGACTGAAGCGACTTAGCAGCAGCTGTTAGTTTCCGCAGTACAATAAAGTGCATCGGTTGTTCGTATACATATATCCCTCTTTTTTGGATTTCCTTCCCATTCAGGTCACCACAGAGCACTGAGTCTAGTTCCCAGTGCTGTACAGCAGGTTCTCATTAGCTATCTATTTTATACATAGCAGTGTATACATGCCAATCCCAGGCTCCCACTTCATCCCACCCGCCTTGGTAACTGGAAGGCTTTCGTCTACATCTGTGACTCTGTTTCTGCTTTGCAAATGAATTCATCTGAACCATTTTCTAGATTCCACATATGAGCAATATTATACGGTACTTGTTTCTCACTTTCTGACTTACTTCACTCTGTATGACAACATCTAGGTCCATCCACTGGACCTTCCTTTTAATTTTGCTATGAACTTTGCTAAGTCACTTCAGTCGTGTCCGACTCTGTGCAACCCCATAGACGGCAGCCCACCAGGCTCCCCCGTCCCTGGGGTTCTCCAGGCAAGAACACTGGAGTGGGTTGCCATTTCCTTCTCCAATGCATGAAAGCGAAAGGTGAAAGTGAAGTTGCTCAGTCGTGTCCGACTTAGCGACCCCATGGACTGAAGCCTACAGGCTCCTCCATCCATGGGATTTTCCAGGCAAGAGTACTGGAGTGGGGTGCCATTGCCTTCTCCGTGCTATAAACTTAAAACTATTCAAAAGAATTCCCTGGCACTCCAGTCGTTAGGACTCTGGGCTTTCACTTTCGAGGTCTTGGGTTCAGTCTCTGGTTGGGAAACTATGACCCCACAAGCTGCACAACGATGCAAAAAAAGAAAACACAAAAACAAGACAAATGAAAAGCTATTTTTAAAAAATTGTCTTCAAAAATAAAAATAAATAAAAATTGAAAAATCACAGTAGTATATCATGTACACCATTTATGAGAAAAATAAATATTTCTGTCAGAACAAAACAGCGAACTGGTATATACTTATTGCTGAAATTTTGGAACATACAGAAACTTTAAAAGATAATAAAAATGTGTATAACGTCAACCCAAATATAAGCTGTTACCATTTTAGTGGATTTTCTTTCATTCTTTTTTTCTTTGCATATAAATGTGGACAATCTGGATGTCTTTAAACATTTTCCAAAGCAAATGAAAATAAAACTAACTCTAGCCTCGAAACTAGTATTTTGGCCACTTGATGCGAAGAGCCGACTCATTGGAAAAGCCCCTGATGCTGGGAAAGATTGAAGGCAGGATGAGAAGGGGACAACAGAGGATGAGATGGTTGGATGGCATCACCGACTCAAAGGACATGAATCTGAGCAAACTCTGGGAGACAGTGAAGGACAAGGAAACCTGGCATGCTGCAGTCCATGGGTTTGCAAAGTCAGACACGATTTAGCGACTGAACAACAAGAAGCCTCTAACCACTAAATTAGCCAATTACCTCCTTGTTGGAGCCCCCCCTCTTCCTGGACTGCTCAGAGCCCTGGGATTTACATAACCCACAAAGAACTCCTGTGGACACTGACACGGGTGGGAGAAAAGCTCAGACCTCCCAAACTCTGCACAGTGGCTGTGCCTGCAGTTTCTCATCACTACCACAAGGTGTCACCGTTTGATGCTCCTGCGCATTCCCACAAGGTGACACTGCAGGCTAGTCCTTAAGACACAGGCCTGTTAGGTGATTTCACTCCCTCAGCGCCAGGAGTCTTTGACCAGCTTGCAAGTCTTCATTTTTAGTTCTCAATCCTTTCAGCCCCCTCCCCTCAAGTCTCAGCATATTAATTAGCTTTTAATTTTATGAACAATGTTTTTAATGTTCACAGTTTAGAGCTTTTTAAGATTAAAAATATTTTTAACTGAGATAAAATTTATATACACAATGAAGTGCACAGATCTTAAGTACACATATCAAAGAATTTCAACAAATATATTTTGCTGTGATGTACACATTTAAAATTTTTATTTACTTAGATTTTTTGATCTTCTCCTCCCATGGTCACTGTTAGGAAAAAGTGAAAGACTGAAATGAACCAAAAAAAAAAAAAAAAAAGTTACTGGCTGCCTTATCTAAGGTAGTCTTCTGTATTATCTCTGCTTTTTATTGTCTTTGGTCTATTTTACAATTCTGTAAGTTGTAGAAAACCTTTATTAATAAAAAATTATTCTTGTCCATAGAAATTCAAATTAGTTGTGTTTGGTAGAAAGCAATTGTTGATTGCCCCGTGGATAGACATACATTTGCATCTATTTATAAATTAATTTTCGGAGAAGGCAATGGCACCCCACTCCGGTACTCTTGCCTGGAAAATCCCATGGACAGAGGAGCCTGGTAGGCTGCAGTCCATGGGGTCGCTAAGAGTCTGACAGGACTGAGCGACTTCACTTTCACTTTTCACTTGCATACCTTGGAGAAGGAAATGGCAACCCACTCCAGTGTTCTTGCCTTGACAATCCCAGGGACCGGGAGCCTGGTGGGCTGCCATCTATGGGGTTGCACAGGGTCGGACACGACTGAAGCGATTTAGCAGCATAAATTAATTTTAGCATTCCCTTTCTGCCTATGTGTTCCTGTGTGTTCTTTGACTTCTCTTGTGAATTAGTTGTAACGTCTTACTGGTTCCCTGGTTAATTAATGACAAATTAAAATCTTGAACATTGTTCATTTTTAATCTGTGTGAGAGTCATGATTATGTCCTCTTCAAAAGATTATCTTTATTGACATATATATGCTGCTGCTGCTGCTAAGTCACATCAGTCGTGTCCAACTCTGTGCGACCCCATATGTATGCTGCCATGTGTGAAGCAGATAGCTGGTGGGGAGCTGCTGGATGGCACAGGGAGCTCAGCCTGGTGCTCGGTGATGACCTAGAGGAGTGGGATGCAGGGGGAGGTGAGAGATACATGCACATATAGCTGATTCACTTTGTTGTACAGCAGAGAGTAACACAGCAGTGTAAAGCAATTATATTCCAATAAAAATTACCTTTAAACATCACTCATATTCAAAGCATGCATTAGTTACAGTCCGAATTCATTCTGGAACCAGTTTATTTTCAAGGTCAAACTGAGTTTATGTAAAAAGGCTAGGCCAAGACCTAACAGTTCTTTAACTATGAATCATCAAGGAAAGCTAGAATTCCTTCTTGTGCTTAGAAGACATTAAGAAATATATTCACAAGGATTTCTCCAGGCAAGAATACTGGAATGGATAACCATTCCCTTCTTCAGAGGATCTTTCTGACCTAGGGACTGAACTCAGGTCTTCTGCATTGGAGGCAGATTCTTTACCATCTGAGCCTCCAGGGACGCCCAGAAAACATGAAGAAATATATTTGTGTATATTTCTAAATTTTCAGTAAAGTAGGGTGGAGGCAGTACATTGTAGTCTTTCTGTATTTTTTTTTTGTTTTTTGTTTTTCATTCCAACGTCTTGTTAAGGTCTTAAAACTCCAATGAACTTCTGAGGAGTTCCTGGAGGGCAAGCACTATTTTCATTCATGTCCAGTAATAAGTTGACTCAAAACATTTGTGAAATTAAGCAATTTCCCTAGTGATGTGAAAGTTTTTATACAAATGTAAGGGTAAGTAAAGAACCTGCTTGCCAATGCAGGAGACATGAGACATGGATTTGATCGCTGGATTGGGAAGATCCAGTGGAGGAGGGCATGATAACTCACTCAGTATTTTTGCCTGGAGAATCCCATGGACAGAGGAGCCTGGTGGGCTACAGTCCACAGGGTCACAGAGATTGACATGACTAAAATGATTTAATACACACAGAGGGAAACGTAGAGGCCTCAAGGAGGAATAAGACAGAAGACGCCCCCTCAGCCACCCACCCAGGTGGGCAACCCGAACACTGAGGCCCTGACATTTGTCCCTCCCTTGCTCCCCGTCTCTTTCCCGCTCTGCAGGCCAGTCACGTGGCAGAACCCAGGACCACAGGAGGAAAAAGAATGACAGATGGAGCTGGGGTGGGAGAACAAGCCTCTCTAGCTAGGCAGTGTGGCGGCCACTTCTGCCAGACCTGGAGCTACACAAGCACAGGACAGGAAACCCCCCAGATGTGGGTGGATGACAAAAGTCGAATAACAGGAATTCCAGGGCACTAGTAAGAACATGATTAAAAAGCCTACCACAGGGTCTAGACTGAGTAGGAGGCTGAAAAGGAACAACAAGCAAGGAAGCGAAAGAGGCAGTGGTGAGGATAAAGGGCAGATTTGGTTATCATAAGGGGCAAGGAGAGATGGAATAAGAAGAGAGGGGCTGAGGTCCTGAAGTGGAGGCAGTTTGCAACATGGCCAGGCCTTCGGAGGTTGATTAGATGGGGGTGGAAGGTGCTGGAGCAGAGGAGGTGAAAGGACCATGAGCATAGGTGATGGACATGGGATCAGTGTTGCTTCTGAAGTCACTGAGGGCAAGGGCCAGACACAGGAATGAGAGGAGCTGGGGAGCCAGGTCCCAAAGCCATCAATCAGAAAAGGTTACATGGCCAGGAAAAGAGGTTCCCAGCTAAGCTGTGGCACCCATGGGTGGTGTGGTCATTTTGAGGCAGGAGAGAGATGGGCCCCAGGTTGAGTAGCTGGAATTTCTCCAGCTAATCGCCAAAATAGCAGGAGTGAGAGAGGAGCTGGGTCCTGCCGAGATAAGAGACAAAAGACCACATATTCTTCATTCTTCAGGGTATCTTACCAACTACAGTGCGCAGAAAGGCTCCTTGACGGTCGAAAAGGGAGGGGGCACCACCCCGTAGCACGTGTCTCTCTTTGCTAGAATCCATCTTGGCTAAGAGCTGCAGGTGCACACATGGCAGGAGGCTGAGATGTACCATATACGGACTCAGAACCAGGCAAAGCGAGATGACTGGCCAGAGGAGACCCAGAACTGCTGCATAAAAGCGACTCAAACTACCACGAGGGCATGGCTCTCTTGAGTCCATTTATGTGCCTATGCGCACCTACTCTTTTTCCTTTTAATAAACACTAGACTTGTTTCACTCATTTCCGTCTCGAGATGGAAATTCATTGCTACACGGCTGGCAGGACAGGGCCTTGTCACTGGCCACTGCTCCCTGGTGGTCTAGTGGCTAGGATTCAGCATTCTCACTGCCTCGGCCTGACTTCAGTCTCTGGCTGGAAACCTGAATCCTCCTTCGCACTGCTGCAGGCTGAGGCCACAGCAATTTCTTTTTAAAGTGAAGTCTCTAGTCGTGTCTGACTCTTGGCGACCCCGACTCTTGGCGACCCCATAGACTGTAGCCTACCAGGCTCCTCTGTCCATGGAATTTTCCAGGCAAAAGTATTGGAGTGGATTGCCATTTCCTTCTCCAGGGGATCTTCCCAACCCAAGGCTCGAACCCAGATCTCCCACATTGTAGACAGACGCTTTACCATCTGAGCCATCGGGGAGTTCTTGTTTTTAATTTAATTTCTTTATTTTTGACTGCTCTGGGGCTTCATTGCTGTGCGGACTTTCCTAGTTGTGGTGAGCAGAGGCTAGCTATTCTCTCGTGTGGTGCACGGGCTTCTCATTGTTGTGGAACATGGGCTCTAGGGTGTGTGGGCTCAATAGTTGTGGTGCACAGGCTTAGTTGCTCCAAGGTGTGTGGAATCTTCCCAGACCAGGGATCGAACCTGTGTCGCCTGCATTGGCAGGTGGATTCTTAACCACTGCACTACCTGGGAAGTCCTACCCAAGACCAATCTGGAAGGGATATTGGGGCGCATGGTCGGCATCAGGAGCTGTGTTTGTAGCTGCATCACCCCACCCTCCATGGAACAGCTGCAACACCGAATCTACATGGCAGTGCTCGGCAGGGCAGAGATTGGCGGGTGAAACTGGGGAGGCCGTGTGGTTGTTCTGCTGGTATGTCACTATTGCTGGAGTTTGGGGGTGATCAGTAAACAACGCCCCGCTTGTCCCCTGAGTTTAGCATTAATTGAGAGATGGATTCAGGTGGAATTCATTCAGATAGATTACTCTCATTCAGCAAATATTTATTGAGTTTTATTTATATGTGTTAGACTCAATGGACTTGAACTTGGGAAGACTCCAGGAGATGGTGAAGGACAGGGAAGCCTGGTGTGCTGCAGTCCATGGGGTTGCAAAGAGTTGGACACGACTGAGTGACTGAACAACAACAATGAAGGATGTGCCAATGACTGAGCAACGGATAAAACTGCAAAATCCCTACCTTCAATGAGCTAACATTCTGGTTGAAAGAGATGGACAATAAATTTTTTTAAAATTTTTAAAAATAAGTAAATCACACGATGTGCGTGTGTGTTCAGTTGCTCAGTCATGCCCAACTCTTTGTGATGCCAGGGACTGTAGCCCACTAGGCTCCTCTGTCTATGGAATTTCCCAGGCAAGAATCATGGAGTGGGTTGCCATTTCTTTCTCCATGCGATCTTCTGTACTCAGGGACTGAGCCCAAGTCTCTTGCATCTTCTGCATTGGTACATGGTAGGTAACAATAATGGAGAAGGTGATGGCACCCCACTCCAGTGTTCTTGCCTGGAGAATCCCAGGGACAGCGGAGCCTGGTGGGCTGCCATCTATGGGGTCGCACAGAGTCGGACACAACTGAAGTGACTTAGCAGCAGCAGCAGCAGCAGCTTTCTTTCCAGTCTTTAGGGGAGAACGAATCCACTGAGCCACTCTGCTGTGCACCTGAAACTATCACCACATGGTTAGTCAGTGCTACTCCAAAATAAAATAAAAAGTTTAAAAAAATTTTGAATCTCAGATATGTAAAGCTAATAATTAATGATTAAATAAAAAAAGAACAAAGGCCCAAAATGAAGTTACTTTTTCTAAGCCCATGTCACCAAGCCAAAACTTAGTACCCAACATAATTGCAATTTCAATGTCCTGCAGGAATGTCATCTTAACCAGTCTTTTTTTTTTTTTTTTTAATATTTTATTTATTTATTTGGCTGCGCTTGGTCTTTGTTGCTGCGCGGGCTTTTCCCTGCTGCTGCTGCTAAGTCACTTCAGTCGTGTCTGACGCTGTGTGACCCCATAGACGGCAGCCAACCAGGCTCCCCAGTTCCTGGGATTCTGCAGGCAAGAACACTGGAGTGGGTTGCCTTTTCCTTCTCCAATGAATGAAAGTGAAAAGTGAAAGTGAAGTCGCTCAGTCGTGTGTGACCCTCAGCAACCCCATGGACTGCAGCCTTCCAGGCTCCTCCGTCCATGGGATTTTCTAGGCAAGAGTACTGGAGTGGGGTGCCATTGCCTTCTCTGGGGCTTTTTCCTAGGCTGTGGCACCAAGGGCTACTCTCTGGTTGTAGTGCGCCGGCTTCTCTTGCTGTGGAACATGGACTCTAGGGCACTCTGGACTCAGTAGTTGCAGCATGTGGGCTCAGCTGCTCCGAGGCACGTGGGGTCTCCCTGGACTAGGGAGTGAACCCATGTCTCCTGCAGTGCAGACAGATCATTTGCCATCTGAGCCACTGAAGAAGCCCTTGACCAGTCAGTCTTAAGAATTTGATGAATTCTTGGAATTTCTTGGTCAACAGTAGTGTGGTAATCTGCCTAGTAGATTCCTCTGATCCCCTAGAGGTCATCCACTTTTTTTCCTGGTCACTTTCACTGCCCCTTTTGTCTATAACAACTTGCTCTTTCTGTAGCTCTCTGGAGCTCCTTTCTGGTTTCTAGATGAAATGCCACTTGATTCATTCATTGTTGAATAAAGCCAGTTTGATTTTTAAATTTACTCACTTGAATTTTGTTTCTTAACAACATCATCATGTTCTATAAAGCACTGAAAACACTGAATTAGCAAATACAGGACCATTGCTCTTACCAGAAATAGGGGAGGTTCCTTGGGGCCTCTGACCACATTTTCATTAATCCATCAATTATATATGGCCTTCTAGGTGGCGCTAATGGTAAAGAACCTATCTGCCAATGCAGGAGACGAAAGAGACACAGGTTCAATTTCCTGTCAGACAGATTCCCTGGAGGAGGGCATGGAAACCCATCTAGTATTCTTGCCTGGAGAATCCCATGGACAAAGAAGCCTGGTGAGTTATGGTCCACAGGGTCACAAAGAGGGGACAAAATGAAGGGACTTAGCATGTATGTATGCAACAACATATAACCTTGTTTTGTATGTGTTTCTATTTAAAGTCACCTTATTTAATATATATTTCTTACAAATAATTGAATGCATGGTCTTTCAATGATTTAAAGGCAAGACTTTGGAGGCCATTTGTGTTGTGTGGGTTCATTTGCCAACATCCATGTAAAACAAGTTAATTTCATCAGCATTGTAAACTTACTCTTCCATATAACCTTTTTCCTGTGTAACATTTAGCAGGTTTTTTAAAAAATTCTACCATAGCCTCCTGATCTGCAGAGCCAGGCTTGCCTGGAAATTTAATACTTTTCATGCCCTTACTGCCTTTTGAAATATTTGAACCAGCCAGCACTTGCTGAAAAGATTTAATATTTTCCTGAGTCAATGTGACTATAAATTTCTTTATCTTTCAAACCTCACAACAGTGCTGTCAACTGAGCTATTTTATTGCTCATCATCTCATGAATCTATAAATTTAGTCCATCTTTTCTGTAACTTCATCACACACTATAAATGTTACTTTAGCACTTTTTGGAGCAGCCTCATATACAGGTCAGCTAAGTTTCTCTTCCTTGTTCTAGGTGTAAGGTATTGTTGATTCATTAGCATGGAACTCACAACCAAGAACACTTGACTCATGCCTGAAGGAAGCTTACCTAACACACACATTTTCTCCATAAGACACATTCCAGCCTTCTGAATCTAGAAACACTACACAGCACTTCAACACTACGTTTGGGAGCTGTTTAAAAAGCAAAATAAAGAGACTGTCTCAAAATGGCAGAGTAGAAGGACGTGTACTCATCTCCTCCCGTAAGAGCACCAAAATCGCAACTAGCTACTGAACAACCGGTGACAGGAGGACGCCAGAACCCACCAAAAAAAGATACTCCACATCCAAAGACAAAGAAGAAGCCCCACTGAGATGGTAGGAGGGCGGCAATCACGATAAAATCAAATCCCATACCTGCCAGGTGGGTGACCCACAAAACCGGAGAACAATAATGCCAAAGAAGTCCTCCCACTGTTGTGAAAGTTCTGAGCCCAATGTCAGGCTTCCCAGCCTGGGGATATGGTGAAGGGAAATCAAAACAAAAAGTACAAAAATACAACAACAAAAAAGTGGCATTAAATGGGTATTCGTTTGCAGTATGAGAGCTGAAGCTAGAGGCAGAGCATGGTCTTGTTCAACCTCAGCTGGAACACACTCGTCAAATGACAAATTTTTTGCAGCTCTGCTCCTGCTGCTGCTGCTAAGTTGCTTCAGTCATGTCCGACTCTGTGTGACCCCATAGGCGGCAGCCCACCAGGCTCCCCCACCCCTGGGATTCTCCAGGCAAGAACACTGGACTGGGTTGCCATTTCCTTCTCCAATGCATGAAAGTGAAAAGCGAAAGTGAAGTCGCTCAGTCTTGTCTCATGTCTGCAAATGACCCTAGAAGTGCGATAAGCATTGATGTTGGAGTTACAAATAATTTTCAAGAGTAGGTAAATTTTCAAATTTGGAATCCATGGACGAGAATGGATTGTACCTAGTAAAAACAGTAAGATCTGACTTCCCTGGTAGCTCAGTGAATAAGAATCCACCTATCAATGCAGGGGACAGGGGTTTGATCCCTGGTCCAGGAAGATTACATGTTCCATGGAGCAGCTAAGCCCATGTTTCATAACTGCTGAGCCCGTACTCTTGAGCCTGGGAACCACAACAAGAGAAGCTACCACAAGAGAAGCCCACACACTGCAACAAAGAGTGAAGCTAGAGAAAAGCCCAAGCACAGCAAGAAGAACCAGCTCAGCCAAAAATAAATACATACTTAAAAAAAAAAAAGGATAAGATATATCAGTATGTATTTGCATAGCAGGATGCCCCTGGGATGTTTTTAAGTGAAAAAAGAGAGTTACAGAAGAATATGTATAAAGGTTAAAAAAAAAAAGTGACTGCTTATATGGGCCATGCAGGTAACATAAACAGTGGAGTGAACTAAGGGAGGACATCTGGGAAGAGCAGAGACTAGGAAGAGGAGCGCTCACCCCACCTGCAGGGGGCAGCCCACTGCTCAGCAATAGTCAGTTGTTTTCAGGCAGAAGTAGGCAGCCAGTGATGACTTATCTTCTAGGTTTTTAAGATTTTCATGAACTATCCCAATTTAAAATGTTGATGACTATTTCCAGTTTTCCTTTTTTAAATATATTTATATTATTTATTTATCTGGCTGCATTGGGTTTTATTTGCAGCTCGTGGGATCTAGTTCCCTGACCAGGTATCAAATCTAGACCCCCTGCACTGGAAGTGCAGTCTTAGCCAATGGACCACCAGGGAAGTCCTCTATTTCAAATTTTAAAAAAATTCTGTGTGAGTCAAACAAAACCCATTGTAGGTTATATTTGGCCTACAAGACTGTGTTCCCCAGTGTGTGGTACTACGTATGAGAAAAGTACACATATAAATAGGAGAAAAAAGGTCTCACATTGACTAGATCATGCACAATGGTTACCTTGGAGCAGAGAAAAAAAAAATAGCATTGTTGAAGGCATGGAGTAGATATTCAGTTTTTCTATATTGTTTGAGACATTGGCCACGGAAGTATAGTAATGTATTATCTACTATAAAAGGAAGAAAAGAGTCCTGTGAATTAAAGGCCATGGAGTATTAATCCACGGTCACTGAGATTGGACAATATCAGTGTTCTCTGCCTTGGACTGCAAAGATTTTATTTCTAACTTCTTTTTTGGGGGGCCATGCTGTTGGCACGTGGGATCTTAGTTCCCAAACCAGGGATCAAACCTGCTCCCCCTGCACTGTCTTAATAGTCACTGGATCACCAGGGAGTTCCCTCTGACTTGCTTTTTCAGTTATCATTGTTTTACTTATTTAGGGAATGTTTGTTTTCAAGGAATGGAAACCCACTCAAAATGGCTCTAGAACGGGACTTCCCTGGTGGTCCAGTGGTTAATACTCTGTGCTTCTAATGCAGGGAGGTAGCTGCAAGGCAACTGCAGGACTGGTAATGGCACAGAATCTGAGTCTGGTACAGATGAAAACACCACCATGTTTCACTCACTCTGGAATGCACACGTATTACCTTGTAGTATCACTGAAATCAGGATGCATTTTGGAGTTGACAACATATCAGAGTGTAACTGGCAGTTTTATTCCCTTTCTCAGTAGTACATAAGTGGCAGGTTAGATGAAATATGTTAATTTCTTTAGGTTGATGTATATCAATACGTCCCTCGGTAACCTGGGCTCAGAAATGTTCTCACAGAAGAGGCGCTCCCGTCTCCTATTGGAAATACCTGTAACAAGGAAAAGGGATTAGCGAATTCATAAATCAGGGAGGTCAAATCTCCATTGTCGATAATAAACTTTCCTTATGGTTAATATGGGGCTTCCCCAATGGATCAGCTGGTAAAGAACCCGCCTGTCAATGCAGGAGCCACAGGAGATGCGGGTTCAATCTCTGGGTGGGGAAGATTTCCTGGAGGAAGGCATGGCAACCCACTCCAGCATTCTTGCCTAGAGAATCCCAGAGACAGAGGAGCCTGGTGGGCTACAGTCCATGGGGTCACAAACAGTCGGACACAGCTGAAGCCAGTTAGCATGTATTCACGCATGGTTAATATGACCATTCATTGCTTATAGGTATCAGTAACTGCAAATGTTTGTTAAGGTCAAGTGCAAGGTGTGAAACAAAAGTTCTTTCGTATGTTCATGATGAGTAATAGCTTTAATGAAGGCAAAACTCCATGCTAAAGATTAATAAATACTCATCAACTTTGATGAAAGAATTGTAACAGCGTGATTCAACTCTTTTTTTTTTTTAATGTGTATGAGAATGTTTAACCAGTATGTTTCAGGTGCATGTTTATATTAATATCCCAAATTGTGATGCTCTAAAGTGTAGTTTTGATTTCTAAATCCTCACTACTCAAAGTGAAGTCCTTGAACCAGCACTATGGGTCCACACTTGGGAGTCTGCTAGAAATGCAGAACCTCAGGCCCTATTGAATCAGAATACGTGTTTAAAATACAACCTCCAGGACTTCCCTGGTGGGCCAGTGGCTAAGACTCCACGCTTCCAATGCAGGGGGCCTGGGTTCGATCCCTGATCAGGGAACTAGATACCACATGCCACGAATAAGACTTGATGCAGCCAAATAAATGAATATTTTTAAAAAATAAAATGTAAGCTTCCACATCAACTGCTGAGTGGATAAACAAAATGTGGTGCTTCTGTGGTATGGGCGCGTGCGTGTATGTGTGTGTGTGTGTGTGTTAGTCGCTCAGTCTTGTCCGACTCTTTGAGACCCCATGGACTATAGCCTGCCAGGCTCCTCTGCCCATGGAATTCTCCAGGCAATAATACTGGAGTGGGTTGCTATTCCCTTCTCCAGGGGATCTTCCCAACCCAGGGATCAAACCTGGGTCTCCCGCATTGCAGGTAGATTGTTTACCATCAGACTTTAGTTTTTTGGGCTTCAAAATCACTGCAGATGGTGACTGCAGCCATGAAATTAAAAGATGCTTACTCCTTGGAAGGAAAGCTATGACCAACCTAGATAGCATATTCAAAAGCAGAGACTTGACTTTGCCAACTAAGGTCCGTCTAGTCAAGGCTATGGTTTTTCCTGTGGTCATGTATGGATGTGAGAGTTGGACTGTGAAGAAGGCTGAGCGCCGAAGAATTGATGCTTTTGAACTGTGGTGTTGGAGAAGACTCTTGAGAGTCTCTTGGACTGCAAGGAGATCCAACCAGTCCATTCTGAAGATCAACCCTAGGATTTCTTTGAAGGAATGATGCTAAAGCTGAAGCTCCAGTACTTTGGCCACCTCATGCGAAGAGTTAACTCATTGGAAAAGAGTCTGATGCTGGGAGGGTTTGGGGGCAGGAGGAGAAGGGGACAACAGAGGATGAGATGGCTGGATGGCATCACAGACTCAATGGACGTGAGTCCGAGTGAACTCTGGGAGTTGGTGATGGACAGGGAGGCCTGGCATGCTGCAATTCATGGGGTCTCAAAGAGTCAGACACGACTGAACTGAACTGAACTGAACTGTTTACCATCTGAGCCACCAGGTAAGCCCTGGTACAACCATACCATGGATTATTATTCAGCCATAGAAAAAATGAAGTTTTGATATATGTTACAACATGGATAAGCCTTGAAAATATTATGTTAAGTGAAAGAAGCCAGGCAAAAAAGGCCACATGTTGTATGATTCCCTTCATATGAAATGTCCAGGATAGGCAAATCCATAAGACAGAAAGCAGATTAGAGTTTGCATGGGGAATGGAAGAAGGGAGGCATTGGAAGTCCCTGCTAATGAGTAAGGGTTTTTTTGGGGAATGATGGAAATATTTTCGAATTAGGGAGTGGTGATGGTTGCCCAACATTGTGAATATACTAGACCTCATTAGGTTGTACATTTGAATTTTTGGAATATTATATTACATAAATTTTTATCTCCGAAAAATTTTGAAAGTGAAGCCACATCACCTACAACCTTTTAAAAAAATCATTTATTGTTGCTTCCTTTTGTTCCCACAGGATAGGAAAATAAAATGCTGCTTAAATCATTGTATTAGAAAGAAATGCCATCTGATATTTCTTGTTCCCCAAGTAGTACAGCTTAAAAATCTTTGGGATTTATTTTGTATCATCCATGTAAGTGAATGTAAAGTAAAAATCCCCCATAAATAGAGTGCTCTCATTAATGAAGGAAAAACAATCAAAATAATAAGAGATGTTTAAAAGTAAAATTTTAAAAAGCTGTCTCCCTAGATGATTCATATGCATATTCAAGTTTGAGGCATTGTTCTAAATCCCGTCTCCTAGACTACAAGACCTCAGAGTCCTTCCCCACCCTCACCCAGGAAATTCTTCCCTCTTTTCCATAATTCTCAGATATGGCACTATTTCTCTTGTTTTGCGCATCCCATATCTTCCTCCTCACCCTGGCCGGTATGCAACGGCCTTGATTCAGAGAGCTGCTCCACCAGGCAGCATCACCATCGCCCATGGATTAAGAGAGGGCCTGCACAGTGATAAAGAACCACCTGCCAACGCAAGAGACACACAGGAGAGGGTTCGAGCCCTGTATCAGGAAGACCCCCTGAAGGAGGGCATGGCAACCCACTTCAGTACTCTTGCCTGAAAAACCCCCATGGACAGAGGAGCCTGGCGCGCTGCAGTCCATGGCGCCCCAAGGAGGTGAACGTGGCTAGGTGACTGAGCACACACACACACACATCCTCGCTCCAAGTCTGGGCTGCATTGCTTCACCTGTGCCCTGGAGAGAACTGCCAGTGGCCAAGGTCAAGGTCAGCCTCTGCGGAACACAGTTCTCTCCTTTCCTTGGCCTACTGTAATGGAAAAGGAAATAAAGCAGGCACCACACTGTTCCTTAAATTGTCTTCCTCGCTGCTTCTCCTCCCCAGGCAACTCTGCGTCAAAAATCTCCTCCTTTGAATAAAAAAAGAAAAGACACCTGATGCCCACCCACTTAAGAGAAAATGCAGTAAGGAAAGAAAGGAAGGAGCCTCCTATTCTCTCCTGAGGTATCCAAACTCTTACTTCTGTCCAGCCAAAATTTCCTATCAAACACACATAAATACACACACACACACACACACACACACACCCTGATAGGCAGTAAGATATCAACAATGGTTTTTTTCATGGGTGATAGGATTTCTCTCTTCTTTTTATTGAGCTACATTTCTAGTGTTTCAAATAGTTTTTCATATTACTTACATACTCATACAAATAAATAAAAGTCCTTTGTTAGAGGAAATAAGAAACTCCCCATGGTGATGGAATACGTGATTTCAAGTGCATTTTTAAATAGAGAGTTTCTGTCTTGCAGAAGTTAGCCTCTGAGGGTCACAAAGCCCTTCTCAGAAGGTTCACAGTGCACAGAAAAGTCTTTTTATAAGGGCTGTCGGGTTACTAGAGACAGGAAATGAAGTTGGTTCCCAGATCTTGGCAGGGCGTGTGTGGGGAGGCCCTCTAGAAATCTTGGGCTTCCCTTCAAATGAGGACACACTGAACTCCATCTTCAGTAAAGAGGGAGCTCTTAAGAGAACTACCCCATTACTATATACCAGTTGGTGATAATCCCTGCTTGATTCTTTTTATCACATAGACCTAGGCATTAGATGCTTTCTTTTGAATTTCTACCAAGGAGCTGAATTGGTTAATTATCCTGGAAGTGATTCGGCTTAAAAGGGTTTAACTTGTTTGTTTGTTTGTTTGTTTTTTACTATTTTTTATTATTAAAAAGGATGAAAGTTGCTCATTTTGTTTCTAATTTTATTCCCTTTTATGTGAGTTATCTGAACCTTTTTTGCTTAAATGGCTCATTGTAAAACATGGCATTAAAAAATTAATATATTCACTGAGGAATATTTAAGATACAGATGAGCAAATGTTTATGTGTATATACATGTGTGTTTGTGTGTCTACACATGCTTGGATATTTTTAAAAATAGAAATGGTGCATCAGTGGGGAATTTTAAAATTTCGAGTGCCTAGGGGCCTTCCCTGGTGGTCCAGTGGTTAAGACTCTTTATTTCCTATGCAGGGAGTGAGGGTTCCACATGTGGTGTGGCCAAAGCAAAATTTCTTTAAAATAATGATTAAAAAATGAGTCGGGGTCGGGTGGGAGGGAGGCTCACGAGGGAAGGGATGCACTCATAACTGATTTCTGTTGTTATAAAGCAGAACCAACACAACATTGTAAAACAGTTATCCTCCAATTAAAAATTTAAAATAAGAATGAAAACCATCAGAGAAGACAAAAAAAAAAAAAAAAAAAATTCCAGTGCCTGAACTTTACCATTCAAACTAGCTTATCAAGAAAGGACTATTTACTGACTCATAAAAGAAACCTTCAGGGTTATTTCTGGCCTCAGTAACCAAAGACTCAAATATTCTCAGGACTGCCTCCGGGCTTCTGCTCTTGGCTTTCCTCTCTCCGTGTTCACCTCCTCTCAGAATGTAGTTGGGCTGGTGAAAGATGCCACTGCCCTGCAAACTCACATCTTCTCATTTTCTATTCCAAAGAGGGAAAGGTCTTTCCTTTTTGGTTTTAACTTAAAAAGTCCCAGGGAAGGTCCCTCATAGGCTCAGCTTGGGTTACTCTCATGTTCCCTGACAAATTGTCATGTGAAAAGGGACCCAGTGCTGTGATTGCCTCAGGGCTGGTCAAGTGCCACCTCTAATCCAAACCCAGAGACAGAGGTGGCCTAATAAGGTGGCAGTTCCCATCTGAACTACTAGGTGCTGTTTTCTAAAGAAAGATTGGGACTCAGGTGGTAAAGAACCCACTCGCAATGCAGGAGACCCCATTTCTATCCCTGGGTCGGGGAGATCCCCTGGAGAAGTGATGGGCTACCCACTCCAGTATCCTTGCCTGGAGAATCCCATGGACAGAGGAGCCTGGCAGGCTACAGTCCATGGGGTCGCCAAGAGTCTGACACAACTGAACGACTTTCACTCCCTTGTGGTCCAGTGGCTAAGACTCTGAGCTCCTAATTCAGGAGGTGTAGGTCTGATCCCTGATCTGGGAACTAGATCCCACATGTCACGACTAAAAGGGTCCCACGTGCTGTAACTAAGACCTAGTGCAGCCAAATAAATAAATTTTTAAAAAAGAAAGAAAGATCAGGTGCCATTGCCCATGGAAGGATATCGTGCTGGTAGACAAATGACAAATACTACATACAAACGGGATTATATTTCAATAACGTGTGTTGCCACTTGTAAAAAAAAATTAAATGATAATAGCATTTAATGACGGAATAGTATTCTATTCTATTCTGTAATGTAAACATGATGACTGGAAGTGACCATGAGGACAAGAGCCATACACTAATTTGGCAGAGCAGAAAGACAAAAGATGCCAGAATCCTTTTTTTTTTTTTTTTAATTTAAGTGTTTGGCCTCACCGTGTGGCACATGGGATCTCAGTTGCCCAACTAGGGATCAAACCTGTGCCCCCTACATTGGAAGTGCGGAGTCCCAACCACTGGACCGCCAGGGAAATCCATGTCTGGGTCCTTGATGTCATCCCAGACTTCCTGCACCAGCCCTGTACTTCTTGATACATGAGAAAAATAACCCCTGATTTGGCTAAACCACAGTGGTCAGGTTCCTCTTGCCCATGGCCAAGCACAGTTCCTTATAAATGGACTTCCAGGCAGCCACTAAAAGTAGGCCAGGGAATTTATCATGAGTGAGGGGGGAGGGAAATGATGATAAGAACCCCAGAGAGGGTGAAAGGGAAGCTGAAACATGGAAAGTACAGCCTATTTATTTTTTTGAACTATTAAAGGAAATTGACTCATAGAGCATCCACGAGGCAGTTACAATAGGTGGAAATGGCAACCACAGGTGAACTGAGCAGAAAGAGGGTTAGAGGTAGCACTCAAGGCTTCTTTGATGCTATGAAGCATGACGGGTTTCAGAAGTCCCTACGAGTTCCCAGTGAGGGGACTGAGGTAGCTAAAGCTAGGAAGCATCCCGAGGGACCAAGACTCCTGGGTAGCAGCCAAAGAAGGCAGCAGAGAAAACAGAGCTTCAGACTTGTATGGGTCAGGTGGGGGTGCAACCAGTACAGAGGCCACCTCCACAGTGTGGAGGTGAGCTGCACCTCACAGGAGTGAGCAGAAGCCAGAGGAAAAGGTCAGCTGGAGAACCAGGATCTTTTCCCCTTGCACCGAAATAACATCTTTGGAAGAAGAAGTGGAGGGAAGAAGTTTGGAGGAGACAGTTTCAGAAGGAGTTTGAATTTCAAACTGACTAAGATTTACCCTAAACTGACTTTGTTTAAACCCAGAAGAGATTATTAGCTGGTAAGCTGAAGAACTGAGAAATCTAAGTTTAATTAGGTGGAAGTGGAAATGGCAACCACAGGTGAACTGAGCAGAAAGAGGGTTAGAGGTAGCACTCAAGGCTTCTTGATGCTATGAAGCATGACGGGTTTCAGAAGTCCCTACGAGTTCCCAGTGAGGGGACTGAGGTAGCTAAAGCTAGGAAGCATCCCGAGGGACCAAGACTCCTGGGTAGCAGCCAAAGAAGGCAGCAGAGAAAACAGAGCTTCAGACTTGTATGGGTCAGGTGGGGGTGCAACCAGTACAGAGGCCACCTCCACAGTGTGGAGGTGAGCTGCACCTCACAGGAGTGAGCAGAAGCCAGAGGAAAAGGTCAGCTGGAGAACCAGGATCTTTTCCCCTTGCACCGAAATAACATCTTTGGAAGAAGAAGTGGAGGGAAGAAGTTTGGAGGAGACAGTTTCAGAAGGAGTTTGAATTTCAAACTGACTAAGATTTACCCTAAACTGACTTTGTTTAAACCCAGAAGAGATTATTAGCTGGTAAGCTGAAGAACTGAGAAATCTAAGTTTAATTAGGTGGAAGAAAGCCTGTTGATGAAAGTGAAAGAGGAGAGTGAAAAAGTTGGCTTAAAGCTCAACATTCAGAAAACTAAGATCATGGCATCTGGTCCCATCACTTCATGGGAAATAGATGGGGAAACAGTGGAGACAGTGTCAGAGTTTATTTTTTTGGGCTCCAAAATCACTGCAGATGGTGATTGCAGCCATGAAATTAAAAGACGCTTACTCCTTGGAAGGAAAGTTATGACCAACCCAAATAGCATATTCAAAAGCAGAGATGTTACTTTGCCACAAAGTTTTGTCCTGTCAAGGCTATGGTTTTTCCAGTGGTCCTGTATGGTTGTGAGAGTTGGACTGTGAAGAAAGCTGAGTGCCGAAGAATTGATGCTTTTGAGCTGTGGTGTTGGAGAAGACTCTTGAGAGTCTCTTGGAGTGCAAGGAGATCCAACCAGTCCATCCTAAAGGAGACCAGTCCTGGGTGTTCATTGGAAGGACTGATGCTGAGGCTTAAACTCCAGTACTTTGGCCACCTCATGCGAAGAGTTGACTCATTGGAAAAGACTCTGATGCTGGGAGTGATTGGGGGAGGAGGAGAAGGGGACAACAGAGGATGAGATGGCTGGATGGCATCACAGACTCGATGGACGTGAGTCTGAGTGAATTCTGGGAGTTGGTGATGGACAGGGAGGCCTGATGTGCTGCAATTCATGGGGTCGCAGAGTCAGACACGACTGAGGGACTGAACTAAACTGAGTGAAAGTGTTAATCCCTCAGTCGCGTCCAATGCTTTGTGATCCCATGGACTTTAGCCCGCCAGGCTCGCCTGTCTATGGAATTCTCAGGGCAAGAATACTGGAGTGGGTTGCCATTCCCTTCTCCAGGGAATCTTCCCAACCCAGGGATCGAACCTAGGTCTCCTACATTGCGGTGGATTCTTTACCATCTGAGCCATCACAGAGATACTTAAAAAAAAAATTGTTCATCTCACTCATAGTGTGAGCATTGTGACCACACCCCACCCCTAATTTCCCCATACATATAGATCTCTACTATAAGTTTCCAAAAGGGGTGTCACAGGACTTTGAGATTAGTCATGACGAAAATGTCTTAATATCGGTTTTAGACTTATGACAGCCACAGTGATTCCTCCCTGCCACCCCCACCCACCTGTGGCTGTGCTGGGTCTTAACTGCAGCATGCGAGACCTAGTTCCATGATCAGGGATTGAACTCCAGTTCCCTGGATTGGGAGCGTGGACTCTTAACCACTGGCCCACCAGGGAAGTTCCTCAATGATTCTTGCCTCCTGGTGTTCATGTGCTTGCGTAGTCCTCTCCCACACTGTACCAGGGGTGGTATATCGCTTCCAAGATCAGGTTAGCTCCTCTTCCTGCCTCTCTTAGATCACTTACTCTGGGGAAACCAGCTGCCATGTGATGAAGACAGGCCTGTCTGAGGAAACCGCTGGATGAGTGATCTCAGAAGCAGGTTCAGCCCCAGTCAAAACTTCAGATAACGGCAGCTCCAACCAACATCTAGACAGCCGCCTCATGAGAGACCCTCAGCCAGTGATACTCAGCTAAGGTCTTCTAGATTGCCGACTCACAGGACTGCAAGATACTAAATGTTTGTTGTTTTGGGGACTTCCCTGGTGGCTCAGTGGTTAAGAATCTGCCTTCCAGTGCAGGGGATGTGGGTTCCATCCCTGGTTGGGGAACTAAGATCCCACATTACCAGGCAACTAAGCCTGAGCCACAATCAAGACCTGCTGCCAAATAAGTAAATATCAATAAATGTTGTTTTAAACTACAAAGTTTGGGGGTAGTTTGTTATGCAGCCATAGATAACAAATATACTCCCTCTCTTAAAAATTTGTTATAGCACCTGCCGAAAATCTTTTTCCACAAGATGCTTTCACAGTTTCCCTCCCCTCTCCTCAGCCACACTCAAGCACCCAGATCCCACCAGGCCACGGTCGTCTCTCCAAGTGGCCACCTGCGGCATATGGTCTCATTTCCTCTACTGACTGCTCTTGTGGACACCGAGTTTCTCTGCTCACCCAATCCTGTCTTCACTTTCCCCCCACTTATCTGATGATGACAACTAAAAGACTTCGGCACAGGGCTTCCCTGGTGGCTCAGTGGTAAAGAATCGGCCTGTCAATGCAGGAGACCTGGGTTTGATCTCTGGTCTGGGAGGATCCCACATAGCTTAGAGCAACTAAGCCTGTGTGCCACAACTGTTGAGCCTGTGCTCTAGAGCCTGAGAGCTGCAACTACTGAAGTCTGAGCGCCCTAAAGCCCCTGCTCTACAGTAAGAGAAGTCACTGCAATGAGAAGCCCACGCACTGCAGTTAGAGAGTAGACCTTGCTCACTGCAACTAGAGAAAGCCTGCGTGGAGCAACAAAGATCCAGTGCAGCCAAAAATAATAAGTACATAAATTATTTTTTTAAAAAAAGACTGGGGCAATAGAGACAAGTCAGAGAGAGAAAGAAGAGGCAGGGGATAAGCATCAGCCAGGTTCTTTGAGTCTTCCCTCATCTTCCCTTCACACTCCCTACTGATTGGAGAGCTTAAGAATCTCCCCCCATCAATGGCAGAATACCAGAAAGACCCCTGAGAAGTCGGGAGTGCCTTCGATTCTCTAGGGTTTGAACTGTGCTCCAGCCCCATGAGTCCTAGAAAACCCCTGGTATCCTGGATGTTCCCTGCTGTTGCTGAAAAGTAAACCCAGACCTTGGTTTATAGTGGACAGAAAGCTCTAAACTGCTACTGTGGTCACCTTGCAGATGACTAAATTATGTTGCAGATACTAACTGAATCCCTCTGGTTAAATGAAACAAAGAAGAAAGGACATATTGACTTTGCATTTTAGTGTCTTACTGGGCTTATCTCCCCTGTCGGGCCGTGAGCTTCATGAGAGCAAGGACCATGTGTGATTTCTGTGGGTAACCACAGTGTTCTTGAGCATAGAACACTCCCGGTGAATAATTTTTAGAAGACGCATCATGCTGGAGAATGGTTGAATTAACATCAAGTGTCTTCTGTGGTCAGCTCATTGGCTGGGAATTCTCAGCTTTTTACTTTTCCCTTTTTTCCTATCCATTGCTTTATCTATCTTTTTATCATTACTATTTTTAAAACTGAAGCATAGTTGATTTACAATGTTGTGCCAATCTCTGCTTTACAGCAGTGAGTCAGTTATATACCTATACACATTTTTTATACCTATAGATATTTCTAAATGGGCTTCCCTGGTGGCTAAGACAGTAAAGAATATGCCTGCCATGCAGGAGACCAGGGTTTAATCCCTAGGTTTGGAAGATCCCCTGGAGAATAGAATAGCAACCCACTCCAGTGTCTTGTCTGGAGAATTCCATCTCCAGAGGAGCCTGGCAGCCTACGGTCCACGGGTCACAAAGAGTTAGACATGACTGGGCGACTAAAACTTTCACCTTCACATATTCCTATATATATATTTGTTATATCTAATATACCTATATAGTCTTCTCCATAATGGTTTATCACAGGATAGTGAATACAGTTCCTTGCACTACACAGTAGGACCTTGTTGTATATTCATTCTAAATGTAATGTTAGTAGTTTTCGTCTGACAACCCCAAACTCTCCCTTGTTTGGACTCCCAAGTCCACCCTCTCCCTTCCCACCACCCCTAGCAACCACAATTCTATGTCTGTGAATCTATTTCTGCTTCAGGGATAGGTTCATTTGCGTTAGATTTTAGATTCCACATTTAAGTGACATCATGTGGTGTTTGTCTTTCTGACTTACTTCACTTAGCATGGTAATCTCTAGATCCATCCACGTTGCTGCAAATGGCATTGCTTTGTTCTTTTAATGGCTGAGTAGTATTCCATTGCATATACAGAACACTCCTTTGGCCATGATCTGTCTGTGGACACTCAGATTGTTTCCATGTCTTGGCTATTGTGAACAGTGCTGCTATGAACATAGGGGTGTATGAAGCTTTTCGAATTACAGTTTTATCCAGGTATAGTCCCAGGAGTGGATTGTTGGATCATATGGTAATTCTGTTTTTAGTTTTCTGCCGATATACTTTTTTTTAAATTGCAGTGAAACAACAGAGTAGATAGGCATACCTTTTCATTGTAAGGAAAGGCTTTTGTTATTTTTTAGGTAGTCCCTGCCTCCCCCACACCCCCTCTACACTGGCCCCCAAGGGAACACTGGTTCTCAGGTAAGATCCAGGAGTCTCCACAGTTTGGAACCCAAAACCACATTTCCTAGAATACTTGATGCTCTCGCAGTCTTCCTCTGGCTATAACGGAAAGGAAATTCGCCTCAGAATTGTACTGCTAATAGAAGAAAGAAGAGAGTCTGTTTTCCACTTAACGGCTCCTGATTGGGGTCTGTTACGTCCAGTCTGAGTTGGCCTGGAACTTGGCATCGGGACACACCGTTCAGGCTCTGGCCGCCCCGGGTTAGGGCTGGGACCCGGCAGAGGAGGCTGCACCCCAAGGTCGTAGCGCCGAGCTGCTCCTCTCTCTGGAAGGCTAGGTGGCAGAGCGCGGGAGATGCCGTGTTTGGTACCGGGCTGCTCTGCGCCGGTCAGGCGAGGCCAGGAGGTTCGCATCTTCAGATCCCTCTCTGATTTTAGTCCTTGGATCCCCTTCTCAGCTCCGAAGAGGCGGTCTAGCGACCAGGTAGCTCGGGAACTGGGTTTAGTATACTTGTCACCGCTGGGAACCCGGCTTTCCTGGACTCCCAAGCCTTTGAGGTCTCGCTCAGAACTACATTTCCCCAAAGGCTCCGCGGTGATTGAAAGCTCTCTCAGCCTATGGACGAGGAAAACTTCTCGACCTAAAAGCTGAGAGGCCAATGGCAAGAGGACGGGGGCGGTGTTTTCCGGCTGCTGGCTGCCTTGCTGGGCGTCCCACCTGTGTCCCCACAGCCCTGTCAGGAATCCCGGTCGGGTTCTGGGCGGGACCGCCACGGCGTAGCGGGCCGGCTGCGGCTCGGCGGTGGAGGACCCTCGCTCGGCGTTCCATCCGGGGCTGGGCCCGGGGGCGGTGAGTGATCCGGGGAAGGAGACGGCGGCTGCAGCCTCGGAGCTGCTGAGGGGCGTGGTTGTCCCTGCCGGGTCCCTGCGCTCGCTTTTCAGAGCCCACGGGTCTTGCTGAGGAGTGGGGAGAGGTGGCTGCACTTTTCTCTGCCAGCGTCGGGATAGCTCATCCTCTTAATCTTTCTTTCTTTCTTTCTTTCTTTCTTTCTTTCTTTTTTGCTCTTCGGTGATGGTCTTCTGGTTTCAGTTTAGCTTTGCGACCCTCTGATTGCTGCACCCAGATTAGGGCCTGCAGCACCGCGAGGGAGGAAAATGGGTCTCGGTCCTAGCCATACGGTCATGTTCCTATTAATAAACCCAGTGAACCAACTAGTGCTTCTTACAATGGCACTTAGTCACAGCACCACAGCCTCTAGGGCTTTTGAGGTCACCTGAGGTCACCTGTACAGGGGGCAACAGACTGGGTGGGAAATAGTGTTTGTCTAACCCTAAGAGTCCTCATGCGAAGAGTTGACTCAATGGAAAAGACTCATGCTGGGAGGGATTGGGGGCAGGAGGAGAAGGGGACGACCGAGGATGAGATGGCTGGATGACATCACCGATTCGATGGACGTGAGTTTGAGTGAACTCTGGGAGTTGGTGATGGACAGGGGGCCTGGGGTGCTGCAATTCATGGGGTCGCAAAGAGTCAGACACGACTGAGCGACTGAACTGAACCGAACTGAAGAGCTCTCCATCCCGCTGTCTCTTGCAAGGGGGCCTTGCTGTGGGTTTGTAATGGATGTAGAAATAAAATGTTTGCTCAGACTCATTACAGTGTTCGCTTCCTAATGACATTTTTTTATTAAGGTTTTAAACCAGAGAGAGGATATGTATTCCCAGTACATTCTCAGTGGCCAATAGCAATGTCTGTAAATGCATCAGTGTTCCCAGGAAAAGTGTTTGTGTATTCTAGCAGTACCAGGTACTTTGACAGGTAAGTCAAAAGATGAAAAAGAGTCAAACTTCCTCACCCCAGTCTAATCCATTCTCCACTGAAACGCAGAATTTTTTGTAGCAGATTTAGCTTGCTAACTTGTATTTGTTTCTTTTTTTTTTTTAAGTTTTCACTATTTATTTATAACAAATATTCCATGTCCAAGATCCTCTTCAGTCAAAAGTTCTTTGAGACGATGCCATCAGCCTTGGCCAGCCAGAGAATAGAGTCATTTGACTTGCCCATCCTGTGAATGGCCCCGCAGATAGTGTAGGTTTTAAACTGGCCGTTGAACCTGCCTGTCACCTTGTCAACCTCGGCCACGTTCATCTGGATGGGCGCGTGGTCCTTGGCGCCGATGATATGGTGGCCGGCGGAGCATTTCCGCGGCACACACAGGTCTACGAACTCACCGGTGTCGTTCTGCATGTTGAGCGAGAGTCTGATGGTACCAGGATGAGCGCGAGCGCAGAAAGCTGTATTTGTTTCTATTGGAAACTCTTTAAGTGGAAAAATGAACAAAAAAACCAACATTATCTTATATATTTTTTGTGACTCCTACTGCCTTGCAGCATATTGATTACTGAATGACTTAATGATTCACCTAGTAACCTGACAATCTCCCCCCAAATAATTTCTTCATGATACTGATGTTGATTTTATTGTCTTAATGATTGTTTTCAGCCCCCCAAATTTTATTTATGCTTATCCCCATTAAATTTCACTTAATTTTACAGTTTATCCATGTTGCTTTTTTCAGTCCGTGTCTTTTGAGTCCCACTTCCGACTGCATTAAACCTTGAAATTGAATGATACCTAGGACAGTTCTCTTTGGGCTTCTGCACAGTTTGCTAAGTCACTTCAGTCGTGTCCGACTCTGTGCGACCCCATAGACGGCAGCCCACCAGGCTCCCCCGTCCCTGAGATTCTCCAGGCAAGAGCACTGGAGTGGGTTGCCATTTCCTTCTCCAATGCATGAAAGTGAAAAGTGAGAGAAGTCGCTCAGTCGTCTCCACGACTTCGCAACCCCATGGACCGCAGCCTACCAGGCTCCTCTGTCCATGGGATTTTCCAGGCAAGAGTACTGGAGTGGGATGCCATCGCCTGCACAGTTTAGCCCTTGAAATTAACACTAAATCTACAAGACAAGAAAAGTCAGCCTTTTTCATAACTAATCTGAGTCACGACTGAGCGACTGAACTGAACTGAACTGAATCTGAGTCTAATTAAGTCCGAAATCTCCTACCTAGCTGAGGAAAATGTCGTTGGAGAGAATCCAGTGCTTTCCAGAAATCGAGTTATACCCACACACTCTCCTTTGTTTTTCTTGTCCATTGTGGACAATTTCTTCCTCAAAACAGTCATGTCTTCAAAAGAGTGAGGGTTCTACAGATGTGTTTGGAGGCCCAGTCCTCACTTTGTGATGAGAAATTTGGCCAAAGGAATGATTATGTAAAAACAGAAAAGAGCATCTGTTGTTGACAGCACTTGTTATTGTCGTTGTTCAGTCTCAAAGTCGTGTCCAACTCTTTGCAACCTCATGGACTGTAGCACGCCAGGCTTCCCTCACCTCCAGTATCTCCCTGAATTTGCTCAGATTCATGTCCATTGAGTTGTTGACGCTATCTAACCATCTCATGCTCTGCTGGCCCTTTCTCTTCCTGCCTTCAATCTTTCCCAGCATCAGACTCTTTTCCATTGAGTCGGCTCTTTGCATCAGTGGTCAAAATATTGGAGCTTTAGCTTCAACATCACTCCTTCCAGTGAACATTCAGCGTTGATTTCCTTTAGGATTGGCTGGTCTGATCTCCTTGCAGTCCAAAGGACTCTCAAGAGTCTTCTCCAGCACCATAATTAGAAATCATCAATTCTTCAGCACTCAGCCCCTTTATGGTCCAACTCTCACATCCATACGTGACTAATGGAAAAACCATAGCTTTGACTTTACAGACTTTTTTCAGCATTTACCTCAGAGCTATTCTGGTTGAAGGGGTTTTATTTGGGTGTAGTGGTGGCTGTCTTTTGTCTTTGAGATAATGGTGATACTGTCTAGAGAACTCTTGATGCATACTGAGATCTCTTGCTTTAGGAACTGATGACCCCCAGTGATGTGGCTGGGGACTTCAGGGACAAGTGGGTTACCTGGACACTGTTTAGAGAGTCCTCTTCAGGGATACTGCCCAGCACAGATACAAGAATGGGCTCTCAAAGGGTAAGGATGCAATTTTCCTTAATCTTAGCTTTATTAATATAATTTTTAAATTTTTTGGTTGTGCCGAGTGGCTTGTGGGATTTTAGTCCAGCGATTGAACCCATGCCCGCATGCAATGAATCTTGGAGTCCTAACCACAGGACCACCAGGGAAGTCCCTTTATCTTAGACACTTTGAGAGGGCCCAGATCTGAGTGGTCTCTAGGGATGTTGGTCTCTTAGAGCTCCAGCTTTCTGTGAGAGTAATCATCTCCCTGGCAGAAAAAGAATGACTTCAATTTTTATGGCATTTAGTGGTTTTCAGATTTCTTTGATATTTTTCTGTTTAATTGATATCTTACCATAGCCCTTTGATATATGTATTTTCATTCCCCTTTTACAGCTGAGGACCCTGAGACTTAAATTTAAGTGGCAAAAGTGAGCCCAACCCAGGTCTTTGTGGAAAAGGGAAAGCGCTCTCCCCAGAGTTTTTTTCCCATCACTTAAACAAAAAAACTGACCCCTCCAGTGCTCTTTCTAAAATACCATGGCACTCTGCCTTTTTTTTTTTGGCTGTACCATGAGGCACACAGGGTCTTAAATCCCTGACCAGGACTTGAACTCATGTCCCTTGTGGTGGAAGCACAGATTCTTAACCACTGGATCACCTTCTTTTTGGGATGTCTCTCCTTCTTTCTGCTTTATTTCATATCTATTACACAAGTACTATATATTCACTAAAGGAAAAGATAAGCAAAATGAAAACAAAAGTCATCTATGAAGAGTTATGATCCTTCCAGCCATTTTCCTAAGTATATATACAATTAAAAAAAAAAGAAAAGAAAAATAATTGGGATCAAACTGAATATTCAGTGGTATATCTTACTTTCTTACACAATGTACTATGAATATATTTTGACAATAATAAGTATCTGTACATTACTTAAAGTAACTACTTAGTATTTTATTGTATGGAATACAGTAATTACATTAAATTGAACCATACATGTGACCATTTTTGGACTACTTTTAACCTATAAACCAGCAATTTCAGATGGCTCTGCTGCTAAGTCGCTTCAGTTGTGTCCGACTCTGTGCGACCCCATAGACGGCAGCCCACCAGGCTCCCCTACCCCCTGGGATTCTCCAGGCAAGAACATTGGAGTGGGTTGCCATTTCCTTCTCCAATGCATGAAAAGTGAAAAGTGAAAGTGAAGCCGCTCAGTTGTGTCTGACTCTTCACGACTCCATCATGGACTACAGCCCACCAGGCTCCTCCATCCATGGGATTTTCCAAGCAAAAGTACTGGAGTGGGTTGCCATTGCCTTCTCAAATGAATTTATTTTTTGTTGGGAGCTATTTGGGTCATTTTAAATTTTCACCAGTATTGTGATGATGCTGTCTTAACTAATTGTCTTTTTAAAAGTCTTGTTTATTGAAATAATTAGTTAACAGTTAGCTAATATATATATTTTTTGCACAATGTCCTTTTTTGTTTGTTTACTTTTGTTCACTTCTTTAGACTTTCTAAAAATTTCTGGCATTGAGAATAGATACATTTCTAAGATATTTGGATTTTTGCCAAGTGTCTTCCAAAAAGACTGAATCAATTTATTTATTCCTGTTAGCATTATATGAAGTACCTATTTCTTCATATTCTATCTATCATGGGGGGGTATCGTAATCTAAGAGTGTAGATAAAATAGTAGTGATAGCTAACATTTATTGAGGACTTAATCATTTAATCCTCATGACAGCTCTGTAAGGTAGGTCTTTTTAATTAAATTTATTTATTTATTTTTGGCTGTGCTGGGTCTTTGTTGCTGCCCAGACTATTTTCTAGTTGCAGTGCAAGGGCTTCTCATTTCAGTGGCTTCTCTTGTTGCAGAGCACAAGCTCTTGGGTGCTCGGGCTTCAGTAATTATGGCACAGGGACTCTAGAGTACTCCCGGGCCCTAGAGTACACGCTCAGTAGTTGTGGGCTTAGTTGCCCCTCGGCATGTGAGATCTTCCCGCAAACCAGGAATTGAACCTGTGTTCCCTGTATTAGTGACTTTAGGGACATAGTAGTTCCATGGCATGTGGGATCCTCCCAAACCCAGGGTTCAAACCCATGTCTCCTGCACTGGCAGTCGGATTCTTTACCATTGAGGCACCAGGGAAGCCCTAAGGTGGGTTTTATCATTATCCCTAATTTATAGATGAAGACACAGAGACACAGGGAGTTTAAGTAACTTTCCTAAGGTCACACATCTAGTCAGAGACATAGGATTCAAATTCAGACAATAAGACTCTTGAGTTTACACCTCTTTACCTATATGCTGTATTCCCTGTGTGTCATTGTTTTAATTTTAATTTCTTTGGCTAATGATGAGTTAAAAGTTTTTCACATATTTATAGGCTGCTTTATTTTCTTCTGTGAATTGCCCATTCATGTCCTTTGTCCCTTTTTTTTCCCCCTACAAGTGTTTGTCTTTTTCTCATGGTTATATTGACTGCAGCCATTCTGGGAAAATTTAAAAACCAAACATTATAGTTAACTTCCTTGATTCTTTCTAAGGGTGAGGTCATGGCAGCTTTGTTTTGATAAAGTTACTCTCCACATGAGTTTAGCCTTGTGCCTTGAGGGATGAGTTATTGTGCTTATTCTAGAGTTTCTATCACCCAAGTCTGACTTTTTTATTTTAATGGGAAGCAAAGAGCTTTTTTCCCTCAGCCTCTTTGGGAGATGACCCTGTTTTATCACGACGTCATGGCTGCCCTTTTCACTTTTATTTATCTATTTTTGGCTGCACTGGGTCTCTGTTGCTGCACACAGGCTTCCTCTAGTTCAGTGTAGTTTCCTCATTACAGTGGCTTCTCACTGCAGAGCACAGGCTCTAGAGCCAGGGCTTGGTAGTTCTGGTACACTGGCTTAGTTGTCCTGCAGCATGTGGAATGTTCCCCAAACAGACCAGGGATCTAATCTATGTCCCCTGTATTGACAGGTAGATTTGTAACCACTGGACCACCGAACATATATTAGAATTTCCTGGGGTGGTCTCCTGTACCTGGGGAAGAAGAGGGGTTTGCATTTTCTCAAGCCTTATGTGATGGTTCAAATTAACATCCTGGGTTCACCTTCCTTATAGGATTTCAAAACCAAGTGTAACCTCCCAGCTGGAGCAGAAAGAAGAGGCATGGGTCCTACCACTGCAAAACTTTGAGGCAAGGAAGATCCTGGGGGAAAGTCACACAGGTGAGATGTGTTACCTGGTGGGTGGAAGTCTACTATTTCAGCCCTTGTTTAGTTAAGGAATTTGGAATGCTGCCCTAGACTTTTTAAAATTTTTAATTTATTTTTGGCTGTGCTGGGTCTTCATTGCTTCATGCGGGCTTTCTTTAGTTGTGGCGAGCAGGGGTTACTCTCCTTGTGGTGCATGGGCTTCTCCTTGTAGTGGCTTCTCTTGTCACAACATACAGGCTTTAGAGCTCCTGGGCTCAGTAGTTCTGGTTTACAGGTTTAGTTGTCCTGCAGAATGTGGGATCTTCCTTGACCAGGGATTGAACCTGCATCCCCTGCACTGGCAGGCGAATTCTTCACCACTGAGCCAGCAGGAAAACCCTGCCCTAGACTTGTTCTTGCTATTAGAAGTTTAACTTTGACTTCCTGGACCATCAGTCATTGACCAAATAAAGTCTTTATTTAAATTAAATATTTCACTTTTGTCTAGACTCTAATGTCATTGAAAAAAGTTGCCCAGTTCTGACAATATGTGCTTTACTCTTGATATCAAGGTCACCTCAAGGTTCATTGGACCATCTTAAAATAAAAAGGGCTTTTGAATTCCTTCTGTCGTGAATGGGAAGCTCAGTGATCTTCAGTAAACTCTTCAGGAATCAAAATGAGAGTAGTCAGACTAAATGTGGTCTGTTGCAAAAACACTCCTTTTAATCTTCTTGCTGCTTTCTGCTGATCTTTCCTGATTGCTGTTTAGTCGCTAAGTCGAGTCTGACTCTTTTGTGACCCCATGGACTGTGGCCTGCCAGGCTCCTCTGTCCATGGAATTCTCTAGGCAAGAAAACTGGAGTGGATTGCCATATCCTCCTCTAGGGGATCTTCCCAACCCAGGGATTGATCCCGAATCTCCTGAATTGACAGGTGGATTCTTTACCACTGAGCCACCAGGGATATACTCTTCAGGAATCAGAATGAGAGTAGTCAGATTAAATGTGGTCTGTAGCAAAAATACTAATTTTACTGTTTCTTGCTGCTTTCTGATGATCTTTCCTGATAAGTAATAACTTCATCCTGTGTTACTTCTGTTAACTTTTCAGAATTTAAGCATCAGGTGGTACAACTCGATCAGGACGTTTCCGAAACGGCAGAACCATGTGGAACATCCTCAGAAGGGGCCAATAAAGATATTTCTCCTCCTCCTAGTTGGGGAGGGAACTGGGAGAGGGGTCTTGAGTTAGCAGGGCAGCGTGGAACCCTCCTGGGAGAGGGCCAGCAGGGGCCCTTTTCACAGGAAAAGGAATTAAACAAGCTCCTGGAAGGATATATAGGAAAGAAGCTGGTGTGTGCGGAATGTGGGAAAAGCTTTAACCAGAGCTCCTATCTCATAAGGCACCGAAGAACCCATACCGGCGAGAGGCCTATAAGTGCATGGAGTGCGGGAAAGGCTTCAAACAGAGTTCAGACCTTGTCACCCATCGCAGAACACACACAGGAGAGAAACCGTACCAGTGCCACAGGTGTGAGAAAAAATTCAGCGACAGCTCGACCCTCATCAAACATCAGAGAACCCACACGGGCGAGAGACCCCACCAGTGCCCCGAGTGTGGGAAGACTTTTGCACGGAAACCACATCTCACAGTGCACCAAAGAACCCACACGGGGGAGAAGCCCTACGTGTGCCTCCAGTGTCACAAGAGCTTCAGCCGCAGCTCCAACCTTGTCACCCACCAGAGGACCCACACGGGAGTGAAGCCCTACGGCTGTCGTGACTGCGGGGAGCATTTCGGCCAGAGCTCGGATCTGATTAAGCACCAGCGAACCCACACGGGAGAGCGGCCCTTCAAGTGCCCTGAGTGCGGGAAGGGCTTCCGGGATAGCTCTCATTTTGTGGCCCACATGAGCACTCACTCGGGAGAAAGGCCCTTCAGCTGTCCTTACTGCCACAAGAGTTTCAGTCAGAGCTCGCACCTGGTCACGCACCAGAGGACACACACGGGCGAGAGGCCTTTTAAGTGCAACGGCTGTGGGAAGGGCTTTGCCGACAGCTCTGCCTTGGTCAAGCACCAGCGGATCCACACCGGAGAAAGACCCTATAAATGTGGCGAGTGTGGCAGGAGCTTCAACCAGAGCTCCCACTTCATCACCCACCAGCGGATCCACTTGGGAGACAGACCCTATTGCTGCCCCGAGTGTGGTAAAACCTTCAATCAACGTTCCCATTTCCTCACACACCAGAGAACGCACACAGGAGAGAAACCGTTTCACTGCAGTGAATGTGACAAGAGCTTCCGGCAGAAAGCACACCTTTTATGCCATCAGAATACTCACCTGATGTAGGAAAGTCTTTACTGCTTCTTTTTCTTCGTTCCAAATTTCTATCGCTCTTATCTTTGTTTCTGTTTTTTCTTGGCTGTGCTGCAAGGCATGTGGAACCTTAATTCCTCTGTGCATGCTCAGTTGCTCAGTCATGTCCAACTCTTTGCAACTCCATAGACTGTAGCCCGCCAGCTCCTCTGTCCATGGGATTTTCCAGGCAAGAATACTGGAATGGACTGCCATTTCCTTCTCCAGAGGATCTTCCTGACCCAGGGAAGGAGACCAGAGGTCAAACCTTTCATTAGAAGTTCGGAGTTTCAACCACTGGACAACCAGGGAAGTCCCATCGCTGTTATCTCAAAGTGCTCCAAATAGAGAAAAGCTGAGCATTGGTAGCTCATGTCAGATCCTAATCTGTTCTCTTTTTCTGTTTTTTCATGGCAAGGATAAACCTAGAGGGTCCAAACAGTGTTCTAAACACAAAGGCATTCCTTCAGTGTTTTTGACTGACTCAGAGAAACGTGAGTTTCGTGGTTGATGCCTGGTTACTAAAAGAGAAGTGAGATAAATGTAGTCATTTTATCATTCCATATGTGCTAAGTCCCTTTGGTCCTGTCCAACTCTTTTCGATCCCATGGGACTGTAGGCCACCAGGCTCCTCTGTCCATGGGATTCTCCAGGCAAGAATACTGGAGTGGGTTGCCACTTCCTCCTCCAGGGGATCTTTGTGACCCAGGGATCCATCCCAGGTTGCTTGCATTGCCGGCAGATTCTTTACCACTGAGCCACCAGGGAAGCCCTAAATGACTCATTATGGGTCATGTAATTAACTCACAGAAAAGCCAGAATCTGTCTGCAGGTCTCCGCAACATGGAACAGACCAGCTCTGGGATTTGTTCGAGCATCTCCGAGGTACCACAGGACTGAAGGAACCATATTATGTCCATCAAACCACTCTGAAATTGGAGATGATTCAGGGAGGTAGGCTAAGTTCCGAACAGCTTTACAGGGTCCCATGCTGGGCTCCTTGATCTTCATGGCATATGTAAGTGGGTAAGGAGGGAGTTGGGTGTTGAACACTTTAGAGAAAGATGGGAGACTGAAGGTTTTTCTTTCAAGCTTTCCTATGTCAATACAGACTAATAATCATCAGCCTTGGAACACTAGTCCTCTTCCATTATATGGAGTGCCATCTGAGTGCTGTAACAGGGGATAGAACTCAGCTGACAACCTATGCGCTTTCTTTAATAGATAATTGATCAGAGGGACTTCCTTGGTAGTCCAGTGGCTGAGACTCTGTGCTTCCAATGCAGGGGACCCAGGTTTCGTCCTTGGTCAGGGAACTAGATCCCACCTGCAGAAAGTAAGCATTCAAATGCCACAACTAAAGATTCTGCATGCCTCAATGAAGAGCTGGTGCAGCCAAATAAATAAAAAGTGTTAAAAATTTTCTGTCCTTTATTGTGCCCATCTTGCATGAAATGTTCCCTTGGTATCTCCAATTTTCTTGAAGAGATCTCTAGTCTTTCCCATTCTTTTGTTTTCCTCTATTTCTTTGCATTGATCACGGAGGAAGGCTTTCTTATCTCTCCTTGCTATTCTTTGGAACTCTGCAAAAATCCAATCTCAGGGAAATCAGTTTTGAATATTGTTTGGACGAACTGATGCTGAAGCTAAAACTCCAATTTGGCCACCTGATGCGAAGAACTGACTGATTGGAAAAGACCCCGATGCTGGGAAAGATTGAAGGCAGGAGGAGAAGGGGACAACAGAAGATAAGAAAGTTGGATGGCATCACTGACTCAATGGACATGAGTTTGAGCAAACTCCGGGAGTTACTGGTGGATAGGGAAGCCTGGTGTGCTGCAGTTCATGGGATTGCAAAGAATCAGACACAACTGAGTGACTAAACTGAAATGGAAGTATTAAAAAATAGATAATTGAATGGGAAAAAAAAATCTGGTTAATTCAGTGCTGTAAGTTCCTAAAATGTGATCCTTGACCAGCAGCATTATCACCATCTGGGAACTTGTTAGAAATGCAAGTCCCCATCCCAGACTTACTGAATTGGAAGCTAGGGGTGGGACCTATAATATGTGCTTTTAAAAATTTTTTCCAAAAAAAAAATTTTTTTTTTCAAAGATTTGTTAAATGAACCATTTTTTAAAAGTCTTTATTGGATTTGTTACAGTGTTGCTTTTTTTTTTTTTTTTTTAATTCTGGTTTTCTTGTCCCAAGGCCAGTGGGATCTTTGCTCCCTGACCATGGATCCAGTCTGTGTTTCCTGCATTGGAAGGCAAAGTCTTAACCACTGGAATACAAAGAAAGTCCTACAATATGTGTTTTAATAAGCCCTCCAGGTGATTATTATGCAAGCCCAAATTTGAGAACCACAGCTTTAAAAGATGGCTCTTCTACTAAAGGCAGCCACAGTACTATTATTGTTCCTACAAAAATTTAACAGGATTTTGTAATACTCCAAATACTAACTCAAATACTGCAATCAGTGTTCACATTTCCCTAGTTATCTTATGTTTTTCTGTTTTTAATTTACATGCCTTTTGGTCGTGCTACATGGTTTTCAGGATCTTAGTTCCCTGACCAGGGATTGAACCCAGGCAGAGTCCTAACCCCTGGACTGGCAGGGAAGTCCCTGTTTTTATTTTTCAGTTTGTTTGAATCAAAATCCAGATAAGATCTTTGCCTTCAGTTGGTTGATATGTTCCTTACAGAAGCCCTCCCTCTTCTCTCTCTCCTTTCCTTGTATTTCATTTGTTGGGGGAAAACAAACAAGCTTGTCCTTTAAGTGTCTACAGTTGTGAGGTGAAGTCGCTTAGTCGTGTCCGACTCTTTGCGACCCCATGGACTGTAACCTACTAGGCTTCTCCGTCCATGGGATTCTCCAGGCAAGAATACTGGAGTGGATTGCCATTTCCTTCTCCAGAGGATCTTCCCGACCCAGGGATCGAACCTGGGTCTCCCGCATTGGAGGCAGACGCTTTAACCTCTGAGCCACCAGGGAAGCCTGTTGTATATTTTGCTAATTCCAACCTATGGGATCCTTTAATATGCTCCTCATCCTCTGCTCTCCTAATGTTGGTAGCTGGGTCTGTAAACATGGTCAGATTCAGATTTAGGAAAGGGGAGGGCAAGAATGGGCTTCCCCAGTAGCTCAGTGGTAAACAATCTGCTGCCAATGCAGGAGATTCAAGATCAATCCCCGGGTTGTTAAGATCCCCTGGAGAAGGAAATGGCAACCCTCTCCAGTATTGTTGCCTGGGAAATAAAAAGATCCTGATGCTGGGAAAGATTGAAGGCAAAAGGAGAAGGGGGAGGCAGAGGATGAGATGGTTGGATATCATCACCAACTCAATGGACATGAATTTGAGCAAATATCGGGAGATAATGGAGAACAAAAGAATCTGGCGGGCTCTAGTCCATGGGGTCGCAAAGAGGAGAGCATGACTAAGTGAATAAACAACAATAATATGGGCAATAATACTCCATAGTGATCTTATGCACTTCTGTCAGGAGGCACCTGGTACCTCGTTTAGTCTCTCTTATGAAGTTGGCAACCATTGATAAGCTGTTATTTCACCTGGGTTTGCCAAATGCTTTTATATTTGTCATCCTTCTTCATCTATTAGCTGAGATACTTCTGTAAAGAGAACTCCCCAATCAACTATTTTGTTTCCCTGAGGTACAGCTTGTATAGGAGCAAGAGTTGCTTGATTAGAACCCCTTTGATTTCTTCTTAATATCATTATATAAATGTTGGCCTTCATGCCTTATATTTTAAATGCCTTTCAGTGAGAGACTCTGCTCTGACAGGACATTTATAAATGCATGAATCTCAGAATAAATTTTTTCTAATGGCCTCTGATGTTTTTCTCCTGCTTACACCCCTCCAGTTTGACTAGGTTCTCCAGAAAGCCATGTGCTAAAGAGCTCAGCAAACACCTGAGTGATTCCATAGGGATGGACTTGCTAAGTTGCCAATTAATACTGGGTTGGCCAAAGAGTTCGCTCAGGTTTTTCTGTAGATGTTACAGTAAAACCTGAAGGGAAATTTTGGACAAAGTATTTCTTGACCCAGGCCTGAAAACAGGAGAGGAAATTCCATTCCCATTAGCTGGGAATGGTTTTATAGCCCTTTCATGGTACTCTAAGAGCACATCCTCTTTGTTTATCTTCTCTATCAAAGCATTGTTCTAGTCAGATACAATCAGTATGTTAAATAACCAGGGAAGTCCCATATCCTATTTTATTTTCACCAAAGTCCTTATACCTGTCTGATCTTTTCCTGTTTACTTGTTTTGGTAAACATCATGGTAGGAGGGAGCCATTTCTCCTACATGCCGTTCTTTTCCTCACACCTAAAACAGTGCCTGGCATGTCCTAGGTGCTCAGTAAACATTCATTGGATGAATTCATGGAGACATGCTCATAGGCAAGGAACTTGTGCTGGAAAAGTAGCGTTGTGAGATGAAGAGGGACGAGTGAGTGAGAGTTACACCAGGGAGGCTCTTAGTTGCCAAGCTGGGTGTGTATATTATTCTCTGGGGGAAAGGAGTGTCTGTCCTCAGTGATGGTTTTCCAATAGAGGAGAGGCATGGTCCATATTTGGGGAAGTTTGATTGGGCAGCCATGTGTAAATCACATTCCAGAAGGAAAAATGAAAGGCATTGCTTCAATGCATGACATCAAGGGCTTAGTTTCTGGCCCATAGTAGCTCTCCAATCAATGACTTAATCACCAAGCACTGTGGCAGGCATTGGGAGAAACAGAACAAAAAGGCAAGACCGTTAAACCTTTCTACCTCAAAAGAATTCTTCCTAAACCCTACTGTCACATTCCTTTCCTCCCCAACCTTTTTAAAAAATTTTGTTTCCTATGCCTGTGAAGACTCACTATATTTAAAAAAAATATTTTATTTATTTGGCTGTGTTGAAATCAAATAAATAGTTGCAGCACAAGGAATCTTCACTGGGTCATGGGAACCTTTCGATCTGGCGCACAGATTCTCTCTAGTTGTGATGCAGGGGCTCAGTAGCTCATCAGCATGTGGGATCTTAGTTCCCCAACCAGGGATGAAACCTGTGTTACCTGCCTTGCAAGATGAATTCTTAACCACTGGACCACTCTTCTTTTTGTCAAACTTCCATTAATACGTATCATATTCTCAGGGCTATCATATCCAGGCTCTTTAATTGAGCTGCTCACCTCCACAATACCTTGGCTTAGATTTCACTTTCCTCCTCTTTCCTGTATTTTGCTGGTGCTGAGTCACAGAACTTGTCTCCACACTGCCCTCCACCTTTTAAATTGTAATAGAACCATGTGCTTTTTGTAAAATTCTCCAAACAGTACAGAAGTGCCCACAGTAAAAATAAATAAATAAATAAGAAAAGAAAATGCCTCGACTTTTCCTCATTCCTTCCCACAACCTCACTCCCCAGAATTCACCCCTGTAATCATCTGGCATCCCAAATCTTGTTCCTAGCTCCTGTTTTCCATCCACACTCCAGCCTCTAAAGAGATGGTTTTTCATCTGTTCTCAATTATTTTTCTCTTCAGTTCAACTAAAAAGAAAAAACACAAACAAAAACACAAACATTTATTGAGTGCTATACAAGTATCAATAACCTCAGATATGCAGATGATACCACCCTTATGGCAGAAAGTGAAGAAGAAGAACTAAAGAGCCTCTTGATGAAAGTGAAAGAGGAGAGTGAAAAGTTGGTTTAAAGCTCATCATTCAGAAAACTAAGATCATGGCATCTGGTCCCATCACTCCATGGAAAATAGATAGGGAAACAGTGGCAGACTTTATTTTTGGGGGGTCCAAAATCACTGCAGATGGTGACTGCAGCCATGAAATTAAAAGACACTTGCTCCTTGGAAGGAAAGTTATGACCAACCTAGACAGCATATTAAAAAGCAGAGACATTACTTTGCCAACAAAGGTCCATCTAGTCAAGGCTATGGTTTTTCCAATGGTCACGTATGGATGTGAGAGTTGGCCTATAAAGAAAGCTGAGTGCCAAAAAATTGATGCTTTTCAACTGTGGTGTTGCAGAAGACTCTTGAGAGTCTCTTGGACTGCAAGGAGATCCAACCAGTTTATCATAAAGGAGATCAGTCCTGAGTATTAATTGGAAGGACTGATGTTGAAGTTCAAACTCCAATATTTTGGCCACCTGATGAGAAGAGCTGACTCATTTGAAAAGACCTTGATGCTGGGAAAGATTGAAGGCGGAGGAAAAGGGATGACAGAGGATGAGATGGTTGGATGGCATCACTGACTCAATGGACATGAGTTTGAGTAGACTCCGGGAGTTAGCGATGGACAGGGAGGCCTGGTGTGCTGCAATCCATGACTGACTGAGCGACTGAACTGAACTGAAACACCAAGTCCTACACCGGATACTAGAGGTATAAAGACAAAACAGTGAAAGAATTCCACATTTATAAAGCTATTACATTTGGGCAAGTTACTCTCTCTGATCCTTATTTCTTTACCTGTAAAATGGGGATAAGCCTTCTTTATGGGGTCAATGCCCACTCCAGTACTTTTGCCTGGAGAATCCCATGGATGGAGGAGCCTGGTGGGCTGTAGTCCATGGGATCGCTACTAGTCAGACACGATGGAGCTACTTCACTTTCAGTTTTCACTTTCATGCATTGGAGAAGGACATGGCAACCCACTCCAGTGTTCTTGCCTGGAGAATCCCAGGGACGGGGGAGCCTGGTGGGCTGCCATCTCTGGGGTCACACAGAGTCGGACACGACTGAAGCAACTTAGCCACATGGGGTCAATGAGGATTAAGGAGATGATACATAGAAAATTCTATGCACAGTGCCTGGTATGTTGTATGTGTTCTATAAATGTCGATAACAATAATGATAATGATCTCATCTTTGCCTTGGAAGAGTTTATAGTTTAATGAGGAAATTCAAAGAATAAGAAATATGCAGGTGAAGAGGGGCCTCCCTGGTTGGTCCAGTGATAAAGAATTCACCTTCCAATGCAGGGGATGCAGGTTCGATCCTTGGTCAGGGAACTAAGATTCCACATGCCACAGGGCAACCAAGCCTGCAACTGAAACTACAGATTCTGCATGTGAGGACGCAGCACAGCCAAAAAAAAAAAGAAGAAGAAAAATATTGTTGGAAAGTGGGAGACAAGCAGTTTAAATGAAATTAAAAGGTAGAGGTAGAGAACTGGGAGACTAAAAAGTAATAGCTTGGCCTCAACCTCTAAGAGTTATTTCTCAAACATGAGTCAAAAACCACCTGCATTCCTCCTCCTGAGGCACTTGTTTAAAATTCAGATTTAGTGGCCCCACCTCCAGCATATATGATAAATTCACACAGTGGAATTCTTGAATACATCAGGACTAATGAATAAACTACAGTTGTATGTATTAACACAGATAAGCCTCAATAAGTCAATATTGAGAGTGAAAAATAAGATGCAGAAAATATATATAGTAAGGGTCAAAAGACAATACAGATTAAAACAGAAAAAACCAAATGCTATATTGCTCAAGCAATAAGCACAAACTGTCATGAAAAGCAAAGGATTTATTAATACAAAATTCTAAGTAGAGGTTAATTGGAATGGGGAGGAGGGAGGCTCAGCTTCTTTTCTATTTCTTTTTTTTTTTTTTTAAACAAGCTCTGGCCAGTTTTATTAAAGAAAAATTGTACATGATTTACTTTTCACCAGTCTGTCTGGCATGCTTCTAATAATATCAGAATCACCTGGATCAATGATAGCCAGTGTGCATACTCTGTAGTATTTTCCACATGCTGTGCCCAATTCAATATTATTGCCACTATAGTGATGGACACCAGTTTTGGCCAACATGGCGTAATACTCTATTTCAGATTTCCTCAAGGCTGGGCAGTTGTTGGCGAGGATGACCAGTTTCGCTTTGCCTTGTCTGATCATTTTCAGAGTCTGTTTGTACCCCAGCACGTACTTTCCACTTTTCATAACCAGCTGGAGCCTAGACTTGATCAACTCCAGTGACTTTTTCATCTTCTTTGCGGCCACCATCTTCCTGCCTTAGATGCGGGACGCCCCCAACCAAAAGCAGCTGCCAAGATGGCTGGGGAGCGAGAAAGGTCTTTTCTATTTCTTAAGCTGGATGCTAAGCACAAATATTCTTTTAATCATAGAATTATAATTCTTTAACTTCCTAGTGGTCCAATGGTTAAAACTTCACCTTCCAAAGCAGAGGGTTGGGTTCTATCTCTGGTCGGGGTGCTAAGATCCCACATGCCTAGTGGCTGAAAACCAAAACATAAAACAAAAGCAATATTGTAACAATTTCAATAAAGACTTAAAAAAATGGTTCACATTAAAAAAATTTTTTAATCAATTAATTGTTTATTGATTATATACTCTTGTTTATATACTCTTGACTTTTAATTTATATTTCACAAGAGAATAAAAAGCAAATAGGAAAACAATACTCTTCCACAAATGAATCTTTTCTACTTAAACCTCATAGAGATGATTTACACTAAGAAGAAAAAAAAAAAGACAGTTCAGAATGCCTGAGTCCGAACAGACACCAACCAGGTCAATCTCCTCCATTTATTCTAAATCACACACTCACACTTTGTCACTTTTTCTTCAGCTAAAAAACAAACCTTCCCTTTATGTACATCAATTTGAGTGCAAACAAACATTCAGAAGATTACAGGCTCACCCTCCTATAAACAGCCAAACTCAGACCCTCTGTTTGAATTGAGGATGACCTGCGTATTAATAATGCTCTTGAAAACATCCTTATTTTTTCCTCTCAGAAAAAAAAAATTTCCATATTTTGGATTATTTCCACAGGGTGTGAACACTTTTACAGCTCTCGTTGCTAGTTGCCAAGTCATTTTCTGAGTGAATTGTACCACTTTACAATGCTACCAGTCATAAATGACTGCTAGTTTCACCACACCCTCATCCTCGAAAAACACTGTTGCTAATATAATAGACATGATCCTTACATATTGTTTTAATTTGCATTTCTTTATCAGTGAAATTAAATATTTTCTCCAGTGTCAGCTTCTTTATTTCTTCTGTTGTCCTTTGTGTATTTAGGGTATAAGATCAGAATCAAAGAACTCCACTATTTGACTTTCAGGAAGTTACTTTTTTCCTGTTCCCTTCCCCTCCCTGCTTTATTATTTTTCAAATGTTCATTTTAGAAATATCATAAAATAGAATTCAGCAAACAAGAAAGGTATTACACCTATTACTCCGCCTACCAGGGATAACCACTACTGTTAATTGGACATCCTTTTAAACTTCTTCTTAACAACCTAAACTTTCTGAGCATGTCCCCCCACTTATAAAATGAGAATACTTGTCTCTAAAGTTGATAATTAAATGAGTTGATATAGGTGAAAGTGATTTATAAGGTACAGGATGTTTTATAATTGCAAGTTGCTGTGCTTATGATATAAAACACCCTTTACCGTGCCAAACAGAAATGTGGCACTTTGTTCCCTGGATGTAGTCTGCCAGAACATTCTTCTCTCTAGAATGACTTTCTACTCAATTCTTCTGAATAAACAAGCATCCACTTAAAAAAATAATACTTTTATTTATTTATTTTTGGCTGCTCTGGGTCTTCGTTGCTGCACTCATGCTCTCTCTAGCTGCAATGTGAAGGCTTCTCTGTGCGGTGGGTTTTCTTGTTGCGAAGCACAGGCTCTAGGGCGAGTGGGCTTCAGTAGTTGCTGCACATGGGGCTCAGTAGCTGGGGCTCCCAGGCTCTAGAGCACAGGCTCAATAGTTGTGGCCCACAGGCTTAGTTGCTCCACAGCATGTGGGATCCTCCCAGGCCAGGGACTGAATATGTGTGTCCCATACTGGAAGGTAGATTCTTTACCACTGAGCCATGAGGGAAGCCCCACTTATTTTTTTTTTTTAATTCAGTATGTAAGATATACAAAAGGGGAAATCCCCTGGTGGTCCAGGATTCAGCCCTTTCATTCCATGGACTGGGGTTCCATGCCAGTGTGATGGCATAGCAAAAAAAAAAAAAAAGGTATACAAAAGTTACAAAGAGGAGAGGAAAGAACAATTGTGTACCTGCCATTCAGCTTAAGAAATTAAAAAAAAAAAAAAAAGGAAAGAAGATTTTACCGATACATTTAAATATTCCTGTGACTTCCTCTCCAGTTGTAGCCTTTCTCCAACCCGTATTCTATGCTCCTGAATTTGGTATTTCTCACTCCTGTGCCTTTATATTTATTGATGCCCTCTGTCTCTCCAGATACATTGATAAGGAGATACTGATATACATCCCTAAGCAATGTATACTACTGGTTTTATAAACTTGTTTATGTTGTATATAAATGAGTAGCAAGATTAAGAATTCTGTACCCCGCCTCCCCCAATATTGTTTGTGAGGTTTTCCATGTTGAACTTAATTAATTGCCTTAATTTAACATTCAGTATATAATCATACCACAATTCACCTGTTTTCCTGACGATAGCTTTTAGGTCATTTATGGTTTTTGCTGTCACAGGTATTTCTGCCTATTTTGGGTACATCTTCTTTGTATTTTGCAATATGTAGGAGTTTCTCTGGGTATACACACCTGGAAGTGAAATCCTGAGGTCACAGGGTGAGCGCATCTTTACCTGGATGTTGCCAAATTATTCTCCAAAGTGACCGTACTAATTTCCACCATCACCACCAGGGTGTAAATATTACCTTTACTATTTTTTCTTGTTGGCCCTGAGTTTTAGAGACTTTTGAATTTTTCAAGTCTGATAGGTGTGAAATAACATCTCATTGTGATTTTAATATGCACTTTCCTGATTAGTCTTGAAGTTGAACAACTTCTATGAGTTTATTGGCTGTTCAGTGAATTCTGTGTTCATAAAGTATCTATTCTTTAAAGTCCCTTTAAAACACTCCCTCTCCAGGAAATATTTCCACATCTCCTCCATCAAGCAGGTAGAATCTCCATAACCCTTTCTATTGTATGTCTTGGGTTTCACTCACTTTTTTATTTTATCTTGTACTCTGTTTTGTGTACCTGTCTAAAGGGCAGAGCCTATGTTTAACTCAATTTTATGACCTCATTAGTACCTAGTACAACATTTCATAAATCTTTATTGGATCAAATCATTCCTTCCCTGCTTATAAAATCTTAGTTGCCTATTGTCTATAGGAGAGAGTTGAATCTCCTTAGTGGAGCATGTAAGGAAAGCAACTTTCCTTCCTGACTCTCCTCTTGGGATGACCATGCCTTCTCCCCCAGATTCTGGATTCTTCATCCACAATGAGGTCCCAGTACTCAAATGTCTGGCTTCTCTCCTTGCAGTCAGGATGCCACATTGATCCATCTGTTTTAGCTGCACATCAGATTACTTAACAGAAAAATTTAAGGATCCTAAAGTTAGCAGCTTGCTTTTACTGATGAGCAGGAGTTTTGCCCTGAATCTGTCATTTGTGTTCTATGTGTATATACGTTTCTTTATCCAGGTGATTTAGGCTCAACTGAAGAAAACCCAAAGCACTTAACTTTATCACCTTAGCCTAGAGGCTAAGCCTGGACACAGCCTACCCTACCTCTTCAGAGTCAGAGGCATATCACACACAGAATATATGAATACATGCCTAATCCACATCTTATCTCCCCAACTGATTCAATTTAATTCAGCAAATACTTGTTATACACCTATGACATCCAGGCCTAGTCCAAGGTGCTAGGGATATAGATATAGACACAACAGTTCTCTCAAGGAGCACATTAGGTAGTTGAAGGAGACCAACACACAGACACACATTTTCAATACAAAGAAGAATATGGGAGCCACAGCAGGGCTGTCTATTTTTTAAAAACACTTGTTTATTATTTGACTGCGCTGGGTCTTAAGCTGTCCACATGGTATCTCTTGTTTTGACTGCGCTGGGTCTTCACTGCTGCATGTGGATTTCCTCTAGTGTGGCGAATGGGGGCTACTCCTTAGGTGCAGTGTCTGGGCTTCTCATTGCAATGGCTTCTCCTGTTGTGGAGCACAGGCACTAGGGTGTACGGTCTCAGTAGTTGTGGTGCGTGGGTTTAGTTGCCCTGCAGCATGTGGAATTTTCCCGGGGCAGGGATTGAACCTGTGTCCCCTGCATTGGTGGGCTGATTCTTTACCACTGAGCCACCAGGGAAGTCTGAAAGGGTTATGCTGAGAGTCAAGGAAGACTCCTTGGAGGAAGTGTCACTTAGAGCAATTGATATATGAATAAGTAGATGACTACAAGGCATGGTCTTGAAATTAAACTCTTTAAGCTTCCTGTATGAATTCTGCTGAGCTTCCCTAGTGACTCAGTGGTAAAGTCTTAACCACTGGACTGCTGGCGAAATCCCTCTCATCCTTAAATTGGAGAATTCTTCTATAATTGACCCTTGAACAACTCATGGGGCTTACCTGGTGGCTCAGCTGGTAAAAAAAAAAAACTCACCTGTCAATGCAGGAGACATAAGAGATGTGGGTTTGATCCCTGAGTCAGGAAGATCCCCTAGAGAAAAAATGGCAACTTACTTCAGTATTCTTGCTTGGAGAATTTCATGCACAGAGGAGCCTGGTGGGCTACAGTTCATGAGGTAGAAAGGAGTCCGACACAACTGAGTGAGCACAGACGCGCGTGTACACACACACACATTCACAGTTCCTTGGCATCTGAGGATTCCATCAACCACCAACTATGTAGTCCTGTAGTATTTACTGTTGAAAAATACTTGCATTTTAGTGAATCTGTGCAGTTTAAACCCATGCTGTTCAAGGATCAATTGTAGTTCTTGCCCCATAGGCCTGTTGCAAAGATCAAAAAGATAGTGCACAGAACATTCAGAAGTGGACCTGGAGGACATACATCACAAGTTAGCTATTGTTACTAGTAATGCACTGTTATCCTTGTAGATGTTTAAGAAGCTTGCCCTGAGCGAAACCAGCTCATGCAGGCTTGTCTCAGTATCCAGTCCCATGAGGGAGTCTGGTGTTCTTTGCCCCATTTACCTCTCTTCTCTCCATAGTTTTGTCTGGTTGCCTCCTGAACAGATGGATCCTAATATGTCTCTTGATAGCCCTTGTATTGTCCTTTGTCTGTAGCCTGGAGACTGCAGTAATGCCTTGTGGCTTATTTTAAGCCCAGCCAGGAAGTCAATGTTCCAACTCCTTGCTGGGCTGACTTCCTGGCTTTCCTAATTAATGCAATTTCTGAGCCTGTCATGGTCAGCTGTCCCTAGACCAGGACATGGATGTTCAGAAATGTTTGCCAAAAGTTTTCCAGAGGCAATTAGGCATGCACAAGAATTGAAGGAACATGCTGTCTATTATCTGTGAGCTGGTGTTGAATGGTGATTTGTCAGAGATTTTAGAATCACAAAGACTAGGCTTGATTCCTCATCCTGATTCTTAAGACCTTCAGCAAAATACCTAACCCTTTGTGCCTGTTTCTCAGTTATAAAAATGAGAATAATTATATCTTTTTCATAAGGTTATTGTGAGGATTGAGACAGTAAAGCACCTAGCGTGTTTTGGAACATGGTAAATAGTTGGTGAGTGAAGTGAAAGTGTTAGTCTCTCAGTTGTGTCTGACTCTGTGATCCCACGAACTACAGCCTGCCAGTCTCCTCTGTCCTTGGGATTCTCCAGGCAAGAATACTGGAGTGAGTAGCTGTTCCCTTCTTCAGGGCATCTTCCCTACCCAGGGATCGAACCCAGACCTCCCACATCGCAGGCAGATTCTTTTAAACAGATAGTTAAAAAAAGTTTGCTCTTTTCCAAAAACCGTGAGGTTGAAGATGTATCAAAAGGCAAAATACCTGGCAGGAGATATGCTCAGACACAAGGTCTGGAATATCTAAATACTTGAAGTGCAAGGCAAACTAGGTTTTCTTCCAATGAAGAAGTAAAGGAAAGTTAAATAGTGATAGATAACACTTATGATTTTAAAAAGGATTTATTCTTTTATTTGGCTGTACCCGGTTGTGATTGTGGCATGCAGGATCTTTAGTTGCAGCATATGGGATCTAGTTCCCTGACCGAGGACTGAACCCAGGCTCCCTGCATTGGGAGCACTGTCTCACCCACTGGACCATCAGGGAAGTCCTTAACTTAAACCTTAAACTTAAGGTTTAATGAAGATGAAAACTGATTTTTAATAGAGACCCACTTCATGGTATTCTTTAATTTGCTCTGTTGACCCCTTTGTTCTACTCTAGTCTTAGCTTACTTATCCAAGTTGTTCAGTCTATAGGAAGACAGAGAAATGAGATCAGAGATTGCATAGATCAAATGGAATACTCACTTTTATTATTGGTTACAGTTGCTCAAAAGACTCATTATGGAGATTAACTTGTAAGAGAGGAACAGGGTGCCCAACTAGCTCATAATTCTTTTAACGTAAAATTTACCATCAGTATATTTGGCAATACAACTTGTGAAGCACTTTATTCCCCTTGCCATACACGCAAGTGTCCTAGGGCATATGTATTAGTTTTCTATTGAATTCTGAGCAAGCTTGACTGGATTTTTTCCTCAAGACTTGTAAGACCAAAGTAAGAATGTTCACTGGACAGGGGCTCTTACTTTGAGTGTCTGGGGAAGAATCTATTCCCAAGCTCATTTAAGTTGTTGACAGAATCAAAATTCTTGAGTTTATAGATCTGAAGTCCCTGTTTCCTTTGCTGACTGTTAGTCTGAGGTCACTCTCAGTGCCTCAAGGCTTTTTTCAGGTCCTTGCCAAGTGGCCTCAACCATCTTTAAAACTGGCAATGGCCCATCAGATCCTTTCTGTGCTTTGAATCTCTTTGACTTCTGCTACCAGCTAAAGAAACTATTTTTAAATGGCTCATGTGATTACCTGGATAATCTCCCTACCTTAAGATCAACTGATTAGTAACCCTTCATTACGTCAGCAAGAGCCCTTCAAAACAGTACCTAGATTAGTGTTTGAATGGGTAACCAAGGGCAGAATCTTGGGCATTGATCTTAGAATTCTGCTTACCAGAGCATAGCTACGGCCCCCTGAAAAACTATATGTCAAATTCCTGAACCTTTGACCTTTAAGAGTATTGAAAAGCTATAGCCTCAGATTTTCCAGCCTCTTGTAAAAGAAGCGATATGCATCCAAGCCCTATATGTATTCATACCAGAAAAGGAACCAAAGCAGTCAAAAGTGTTTGCTATCTAACCTAAGGAATCCATCCTTCTGCAAATTTTCTATATAAACTATGTAGAGAGCAAATCTTAAAATTCCAACTGTAAGTATGCTGTATTTGTTGACAAGTCACACTGAGTTTATTTACCCAAATTTCTGTCTTTGAGAAGTTAATGATCTGCCTGGGAAGATCGACAGATAAATAACTAATTGTGATATATGAGTTAAGTGCTATAATAGAGCCATGTAAAAGTACACACTTGGAACTGAAGAATTTTTTTACAACTTAAGAATTATTTTGATTAAACATTAAAAAGACAATAAAGTCAGATTTCCTTAATCGCAGCATATTATATAGAATATAGTGTCAAATGATAAAAGTATTATTTAAAATAATGTACTCAATATAAAATAGAAATAAATTTAAATTAAATTTAAATAAAAAAGAAAAAAAGCCTCTATTATGCCTATACATACATATGTTATGCCTATACTTATAGAACATTTGGGAAAAACTTCACACATTCTATTTGAATTGGTTCTTTTGAATCATGAAGTTTGTCTGATAAGTGGTGGGGTCTGTGAATGATGACTGAAGAAGGGGCCTACTCAAATTCAATGCATTATTTCTATTACAGTTTGGAATATCTTGAAGACCATCCATTTCATTCAAGAGATTTTTGCAGGAGTAAAATTTCTGGTAGCAAAGGCTATCCATAGAACTAATATTTAGTTCTCAACTTATATTTTTAAAGAAGAGGAATTAGTTTTTCAATATTTAGGGCCTTGTACCTCATTCACTGGAATTGAAGACAGTTTTGATTGTCTTCCAACAGGTTTTTGGGACACTGAGAATATCTACCCACTCCAGTGTTTTTGCCTGGAGAATCCCAGGGACGGAGGAGCCTGGTGGGCTGCCGTCTATGGGGTCGCACAGAGTCGGACACGACTGAAGCGACTTAGCAGCAGAGAATATCTTATCAAATGTACATTGGTTGACAATAGAGTATATTTATCACTGGGATTTAGGCTTCCCTAGTGGCTCAGACAGTACAGCGTCTACCCGCAATGCAGGAGACCTGGGTTGGATCCCTGGGTTGGGAAGATCCCCTGGAGAAGGAAATGGCAACCCACTCCAGTACCCTTGCCTGGAAAATCCCACAGATGGAGGAGCCTGGTAGGCTACAGTCCATGGGGTTACAAAGAGTTGGACATGATTGAGTGACTTCACTTTTCACTTCATCACCAGGATTACTCAGTAACTCTTCTCTAAATCAAAGTTAGAGTCAAATTTTTGTGAAAAGTCTATTTATTTGGATCCACTTAGCCATTCCTAAAAGTCAACAACTGTGGCTCAGATGGTAAAGAGTCTGCCTGCAATGCAGGAGACCTGGGTTCCATCCCTGGGTTGGGAAGATCCCCTGGAGAAGGGAATGGTTATCTACTTCAGTATTCTTGCCTGGTGAATTCCACGGACAGAGGAGTCTGACAGGAGACACGACAGGTTACAAAGAGTCAGACGTGACTGAGCAACTTTCACTTTCACTTTAGTCATTCATCAAGCATGAATCTGTCATCAGTTCCAGCTCTGAAAGTTCTCTGTCCTTTTCTGAGAAATTAGCTAAATTAACACATCTGCAATAACAATTATGGTACTTTCCCATTGACTTCTCTACCTGGCAAGCTGGCTAGTTTCTTTTATACTGATTGTAAGGCTATCTGATTTCAGAAGTATTAAAATGTGAAAAAAATTGGGGCTTCTTTTTTTTTTTTTTAGATATGCAGGTTCTAAGTGCTATGCGAAATAAACGAGGAAATGATTAATTTTGCTTGAGGAAGAGGTGACATTTGAGTTGAGTCTGGGAAGTTGAGCAGGAGTTTCCCAGGCAGATAAGAGGCTAAAAGCTATCCGAGGCCACGAGAAATCTCTATTATGGTGTTTATCTGAACCTATTCTGTTAATATTGCTCCACTCCCATGAGTCCGTAAATGCCTTGAGGTCATGAACAAATTCTGTCTCGAAAACAGCCCATTAGCTCATTTTTTTGGGGGACATTTAATTATTGTTTACTTATTCTTTTCATATTTACTAACTTTATTCATATATATACTTCCTGAAAAAATAATGTTATGAGTAGCTTGTTGTAGAACTCTTGGTAAGTACAGAGAGGCAAATAAATCCTGCACAAATCTGCTGCAATTCCCCATTTGGGGAAACCACTGTTACTATATTGCTTCAGGCCTTTTTTAAAAATTCATATGTACATCTATATCTATCTACCTATACTTTTAAAGCAAAAGTGGTATGTTTATTGGTCATAATGTTATTTTTAACTTAACCATCATATTAAAAATATTTTATCACTATTTGCCTACCCATTAAAGGAAATAATGTCAACTCATAGTTTTCTACTCTTAATTGACTTGATCTCATGACCCCAGCTGATTGAACTAAAGGCTTGGCATCTGATCCAAGGACAGTCCACCTCTAGGTGATCAGAGACATGCTCATGGGGTGAAAAGATGAGCTGGGCCAATCAGATGTCCCTGGATCATAGACTTGGGCAACTGACATCCTCAGTGGAGCTGATGGTGTAAGGATGCCATGGCCTTTGCATCATACAGAGGCTAGAGTTGTGAGGGAGCAGAAAAAATTAGAATGGAGAAAGCTGGTTGTCAGAGAGAGGAGGGTAGAACAGACCTGTGGCAAAACCCGAGATGCCCAGGAGGACAGAGCCATGCCATCAGGCTTCTGTTAGTTAGTCCTTTTTTTTTTTTTTTTTTGCTCTAGTGTTGTAGTCTGGAGAAGGCAATGGCAACCCATTCCAGTACTCTTGCCTGGAAAGTCCCATGGACGGAGGAGCCTGGTAGGCTGCAGTCCATGGGGTCTCGAAGAGTCGGACACGACTGAGCAACTTCCCTTTCACTTTTCACTTTCATGCATTTGAGAAGGAAATGGCAACCCACTCCAGTGTTCTTGCCTGGAGAATCCCAGGGACAGGGGAGCCTGGTGGGCTGCCATCTATGGGGTCACAGAGTCGGACACAACTGAAGTGACTTAGCAGCAGCAGCAGTGTTCTAGTCTATACATGTTTATTATAAATACTTCCCTTTCAGTCCTCTTTCCTCTAAAGATAACAAGGTGGATTTTTTGAGTTCCCTGGTGGTCCAGTGGTTAGGGCTCAGTGCTTCCATGCAAGGGGCATGGATTCAATCCCTTGGTGGGAGGGTGGGTACTAAAATCCCACGTGACATGAGGCAAGGCCAAAAACAAGAAACAAAGAAAAAAAAAACAGTGGGCATCTATTTCTTCAAGTCTGACCAGAACCGTAAATCATTCTTACGGCTGTATAGCATTCCATTGTGTGGAGCTGCCATTACTGAGTAAAAACCAAGCAAACAAAAACAACCTAGTGATGGGCATTTAATATGTTTCCAACAAGCATCTTCATCATCAAAGTTTTTCATGTTAAAAAATAACTTTGTTACAATATATTCCAAGAAGTGAAATTCCTTGTTTGGAGGATGCAAAGTTGGACTTCAGAAATATTGTATCAATGTACAGCCCAATCAGCAGTGCATGAGAAAGGTTGCTTTTTCACCCTCTTGCCAATAGGATCAATTAGGTACTGATGAATCTATTTGCAGGGCAGGAAAAGAGATGCAGACTTGTGGACACAGCAGAGGAAGAAGATGGTGGGACGAATTGAGAGAGTGGCTTTGAAACATATAACCATGTGTAAAATAGATAGCTACTAGGAAGTTGTGTAACACAGGGAGCTCAACCTGGTGCTATGTGACAACTTACAGGGGTGCGATAGGATAAGGGGTGGGATGGGGGAGGGGACATATGTATACTTACGGCTGGTTCACATTGTTTTATGGCAGAAACAAACACAACACTGTAAAGCAATTATCCTCCAATTAATATAAATTTAAAAAAAGGAAAACATTGGTACTCTGATGTCAGTTACGACCATAATGTGCATTTCTTTGAACTTATTTTCATTGAGCAGGCATGTGGATTCTGTCATTAAACAGACCTGAACTTGAGTTCCAGGTATGCCTGTTGCTGTGTGGCTTCAGTTGAATTACTTAGTGCTCCATTTTTTCATCTTTAAATTGTTGAGATAATTTCTTTGTTAGGATTATTATAAGGTTCAGATGAGAAAATAAATATAAAAATACAAAGTCCAGTAAAGCCTCAGTACATTTCATTTATTATACTTAAGAATGACAATTTGTGACAATTAGATAAAGCTCTTTTAGATATTTGACACTCAGTGAGATATGAACTTAAATATTTAATACTGGTTGGAACTGTATAGTTCAAAACTTCCCTGGTGGTCCAGTGATTGAGATTCTTCCAATGCAGAGGGTGTGGGATCCATCCCTCATGGGGGAGCTAAGATCCTGTATGCCCCGGGGCCAAAAAAAAAAAAAAAAGCAAAACATAAAACAGAAGCAATATTGTAACAAATTCAATAAAGACTTTAAAAATGGTCCACATCAAAAACATCTTTTGAAAAAGTGATTTTGTTTTGAAAAGCTTGAGAAAGAACTAATTTCTGAATTTGTAACAAATTAAACCTTTGGCCATTTTTTTTTAATGGAGGTGTTCTATACTTATAGGTTATCAAGCATCTCACTTTAATATTTTAAAGGAAGAATGGGTAAAACGAAAGTTGCTACAGCAAAAAGCCTGGGTCAGGTTGTGAAGTGGCTTATTTGGCATGCTAAGGAACTTGGGCCATATCCTGAAGAAAGCATTAGGAAAAGACCATAAGAAGGAAGAGTAACGACCGCATTTGTAGTTTAGAAAGAATAAGCAAGTCACTGCAGGGGGCAGAGTGGAGAACAGAGATGATGTAATCACAGTGGAAACAGAGACAAAAGCGAGATACTTCAGAAATAATACCAACTGCACATAAGACCTGAGACAAGGAGCCTGGGGTGTCCCTAACTGTGAGCTGAGCACTACTAACATTGGTTATTCCCTGAAATTTGGATTTGCTAGGGCTGGAAAAACTGGACTGTAGTAGGTTTCTCAGTGATCACTGGGATCTTCTGTGAAACTTAGATGTAATATTGTGAACCCTGTTCAAATACGAGTTTTCAACATCCTGAGCAATTTCGTTCTGTGTTTCTGCAAATATAATTCCTATCTGTCTGGAAAGGTAGTTTAATACGGAGGAGTTATATACTGGATCGTTGTAAGAGAAGAAAAAACTATTGTGATTTTATTTTGTGGATTGTGTCCTCAAATTTCAGAACTAAATCGTAATGTTTATTTAAACTAAAGCATACCTGTGTTCAGAGCATGAGTTTTCTTAATGGAAGGTCACAACGGCTACCAGAGCTTGTGATAGTGCCCAGAGCTGCTGCTGGATTTCAAGCAGGAGCCCCATTATCTGTGGACTAGCCTTTATACTAGATTTATCTTTTTAGTATTTTTATTTTTTAGTTTGTTTTGCTTTACAGTACTGTATTCATTTTGCTATACATTGACATGAATCAGCCACAAGTGTACATGAACTCCCAATCGCGATCCCCACCTCCCCCCTCCCGCCCCACACCTTCTCTCTGGATTATCCCCGTGCATCAGTCCCAAGCATCCTGCATCCTGCATTAAACCTAGACTGGCGATTCGTTTCACTTATGATATCATACATGTTACATTGCCACTCTGCCAACTCATCCCACCCTCTCCCACTCCCACAGAGTCCAAAAGGCCGTGCTATACAACTGTGTCTCTTTTGCTGTCTTGCGTACAGGTTTATCATTACCATCATTCTAAATTCCATATATATGTGTAAGTATACTGTATTGGTGTTTTTCTTTCTGGCTTACTTCACTCTGTATAATCGGCTCCAGCGTCGTCCACCTCATTAGAACTGATAGATTTATCTTTAAAATCAGGCACCCAAATAGTTAATATTTTTAATAAGTCTTCAAAAAAGAGAGGTTGAGTCCTTGGGACTGGATTTTTAAATTATATTTCATAAATCCAGACAATCTTAATTTTATAGTTATATCAGACTTTTTGTCAACTAACAGTGCCTAATTCTGCCAATGTAGGAGATGCCCCCTAGGATCCTGGGTGGGGAAGATCCCCTAGAGGAGGAATGAACTCACTGCAGTATTTTTGCCTGGAGAATTCCATGGACAGAGGAACCTGGTAGGCTACAGTCCATAGGGTCGCAAAAAGTCGGACACGACTGAGCGACTGGGCATACGCAATAGGGATTCTAACAGGCGCAGGGTCAGGGTTCGATCCGTTAAAGTGTCTGCGGGATTCATAGGTTAAAATGTCCACTACACAGCCAAAAATACTGAACTGGGGCTTCTAGGAAGTCTGGTCTGAGATACACATTTACGACTCTTCAGCAACTTAAGGTGAACGTGATAAAGTTATTCCGAAAAAAGTGGGCAAGGAAAGAAACGGAAGAGTGCTGGGACCAGAATTCCGTTGCATACCAATATTTTAAGGGCAGGCCACAAGTTGCAAGGAGAGGAGGCACTCCTAAAAAGGTAAAGAGTCCCCTAAAAAGAAGAACTTGCAAAAAACAGTGGCAATGAAGGAAAGCTAGCGGGAAGGAAATCTGGACAAACACAACTCTCCTGCTTTAGCATCCACTTCTCAGATACTAGAGGGGTTAAGCAGTTCAACTCCGGCGACAGCTGGCGAATCTGGGAGAAGACCTGACGAAATCTGGGAGAAGACTTGTCTCGACTGCCAGTCTGTGCGGCCCCTTAGGGCAGTTTGGGTCCTGCATGTGTCCACAGGAACACACTGGGCCGCTTCAAAGGAGCCTTCCTTGAGCCCATTGGTGCAGAAGAGTTTGGTTAAACGGGAAGGGGAACGGAAGATGCCCACGTTTTTTATGTCAGCCTACAGACACTGGCGGCATTTTGATAAGTGGCGCGGATAGGGGCGGCGGCCGGGCAGGGCAAAGATCCAGGGCCGGGGCGGGTCTTCTCCGTCCAGAAGAGCTGCCAGCGAGAAGGGTTGGCGGGCAGGCTCCGCCTTCTTCCTTCCGCCTCCAGAGGGCTTTTTGGGTGCAGGGAGGGGGCCGGGGGCGGAGCCGGGAGGCACAGGCCCTGCCTCCTTCCGCCCTTTCCCGTCGGCCCGGCCGGGCGGGGACGCTGGGGCGGGGCCCGCGGGTGGGGCCGGCGGCGCGGGGCGGAGCCTCGGGGACCAGGGCAGCCCGCGCACTGTGCAGTAGCTGCAGCCGCCGCCGCCCGCGCCTCCGAGGTCTCGCCGCTTCCTGAGCAGAGACCCGGGCTCGGCCGCCATGTCCTCCACGGACGAGGTTGACGGACTGGGCGTGGCTCGGCCGCACTATGGCTGTGAGTGTGGGCTCCGCGGCGCGGGGGTCCCGGGGCGGGCTCGCCGTCTCCCCGGCGCCGTTTTCCCGGGGGGCTGGCTGGCGGCTGGGACAGGGCGGCTGTGGGCCGTGCGGACCCGGAAGAGCCGGTGCGACGGGGTGGCGGGTGGCGAGGCCCCCAGCCCGCGCCCCCTCGGTGTCCGAGGCGGCGGGGAGGACCCCGGCCGCCCCCACGCCCGGTCCCGGGCGCTGCGGCCGGAGGGCCCCACCCAGCGCCTCCCGCCGCCCAGCTCAGCCGAGATTGGGGAGACGGCCTAGGGTGAGGTGGCAGGAGGACGGTGCAGGGCGTGTCCCGGGAACCGGAGCCCCGAACGCGGGCTCTGCTCGGGCTTCGCGGGAAGGCGCTGCCCTAGCGCTGCCTGCAGGTACATCCAGGGTTCAGACCTGCCCGGCCCCAGGCTAGCTGAGAGGCGCGGCCCTGGGCAAGTCACTTCAGCTTTCTCGGGCTTAGTTCCCTCGACAGGATTTCAAAAGTGAAGACAAAAAAGAAAAAAAGAAATATACCTCTGACTTCCTCATTTTCCCAATCTCATATTCTGTCCCTGTCCTGGGACATCACTGAACTGCAGGTGGAATAATTACCGCTGGCCAAAGGAGGGCCTTTTGGAGTCTTGAGGTTTCCGATTTTATTTGATATTCTGAGAATAGTGTTTTAGGCTAATTTCACTCGACAGTTCTGTGCGAGGTATTACGTCGAATTTGTGACATTAAAGCTGAGTAAGACCAGACCCTGCTTTCAAAGAACGTTTTAATCAGGGAGGCAGACAGGTGTAACTAATGATAATAAGGAGGGATCGAGATAAAGATGTCATGTGAACCAACCAGGCTTAAAAGGTAATGTGGATGAAGAAGAGGGGTTTAGGGAAGGCAGTAGGAACACAGGTGGGACATTTGAACAGAGCCTTGCAGGATGCTGTGCAGTTTGACAGGGCAGGGTGGGGCAAGACATGAGGGTGAAGCGGAAGAGAGTGAGCTAAGTTATGGAAGAGAAGAGCGCTGTGTGTGTTGGCTCCTGAGTTGTGTGGAGTATACAGTGGTGTGGGGGGAAGAGTTACCAAAAG
>SJXQ01003950.1:6670-39369 GCA_006408695.1 Aepyceros melampus | reverse complement strand
CACTTAGGCATTTTTTTCTGTTTCCTGGATGCCCATAAAGAAAGCAGGTTGCTTTGAAGTTAGTCTTAGGGGCTTTTGAGACAGACCACCTGGGTCTGAATATAGGCTCCGTCATTTATCAGCCTTGGGGCAGAGTTCACCCAGCCTCAGTTTCCTCATTTGTAAAACATTTGATAATCACAGGATTGTTGTGGGGCTTCCATGGGAGAATGCATGTAAAATGCACAGTACAATTACTGCCACTTAGGTCTCAGTGACTGCTGGCTTTAGTGATTAATAAAAAAGTGAAAAAGCACAAAGTGCTTTGGATTGAGAGTCTGGCAGATTAGCACAAATTTGGACCAAAATCTCAAGTCATGTAGTACATACAGTACATGTTCATAATATTGGGGGCTTCCCCGGTTGCTCATCAGTAAAGAGTGCACTTGCCAATGTAGAAGCCATGGGTTTGATCCCTGGGTCAGGAAGATCCCCTGGAGAAGGAAATGGCAACCCACTTCAGTATTATTGCCTGAAGAATCCCATGGACAGAGGAGGCTGGCGGACTACAGTCCCTGAAGTTGAAAGAGGGGCAAGAGGGATAACTTAGCAACTGAACAACTGTAACAACTGTACAATATGTTATTGTATTTAAAAGTACAATAACATAATATTGTACTTTTAAGTAGATACTAAGATGAATATGTAACAGTTGAAAAATGGTTCCTATCTAAGGAAAGTCATTATAGTACACCTGGCTATCCACACGTTACCCTAACTCTCCAGGTGACCAGCAGGAATTTGATGCTGTGGCATTCTTTGATAGCTCAGGAAGGGTTACAGATTCTTGCGCTTACATTCTTTCTTTCATGTTTTAGCTGTCCTGGATAATGAGAGACTTACTGCAGAGGAGATGGATGAGAGGAGACGTCAGAATGTGGCCTACGAATACCTTTGTCATTTGGAAGAAGCAAAGAGGTAAAGATTGGCTGGAGAGAAGATTGGGAGAAAGGAGCTGTGTGAACAAAGAAAAGATCTCGTTGAGTATGTTGTAGGTGTGACTGTGGGAGGCAGGTTGTTTGAGGAATAAATAATAAGTAAGTATAGCTAGGATATTTTTTTCATAGGAGCAAGTAGCCTTGATGGTAGTTTTGTCATGAAACAGTCTGATGGGCACTTTTGTTCAGTCTCTTAAGTCATGTCCAGCGGGCATTTATGTATACTGAAAATTTTCCAGGTTTGTGTTGTTCAGTTTTATGCTTATGGTGTATGTTTTGGGCACTACCAGCTATATGGGAGAAAAGCATTTTTAAGGTTTCAAGTTTTGGGCCTTAATGTTTCACTGGTTCTTTACTAATTTTGCTTTATATGTGAATTGGGTCCGTTTTCCCCTTGGTAGTGCTCTGGGTGTAGCTCCATCCATTTGGCGATATTCAAAGACTGTTTACCAAAGGCAGAGTCATCTGCATTCTTTGTGAAGTTAATGTGCAACCGCTGTTTCCCCTTTTCAGATGCTCCAAGACCTTATGGTCTTAGAGTGTCGATTTACTATCAGTGGTTCATTTCTTTTGTTCTGGTGCTTGTTTTTTTTTTTTTTTTGCAAGATTGCAGGGTACATAGATGTAATTACAGATCATGTATCCTATAAGTGAGCTTTGGTGGAAAAGGCCAGCAAGGGAAAATGAGAGGTTTTGTGGTTAAAGTCTAATGAAAATCCAGGGTGTTTCAAAGGGTGCTAATAAACAAGAGTTTTTTGTCTTGTTTTGTGTTTTTAATTTTGAAAATCTTAAAACACTACAGGAAAGTCCAGAGAACAATACACCAGACATCATGTATTCCCAGACTAGCAAATGTCAGTCCTTCAGATTTTTCCCTTTGCTCTAAAAAGGCACAGTTGGAGTCCCCTTTGTGTTCCTCCCTCGTCCCATTTTCCTCCTTTCTATTCCTGGGGTTACTTCAAATACGCATTTGATGCATCTTCTTGAATCTGGGCTTCTTTTCTGAGCTTAAAGCCCTTGCATGAGACTGGGGAAGGGGGGAGGGGATTAGTGAGATTTAGGTGAAGAGAATGGTAATAACACTTATTTTTCTAAATGGAAGGTTAAATGGAAGGAGGTGAATATGTTATTAGGAAGGGGGATGTTTCTCATGCAAAGTTTGTAAGGAACAAAAACATTAAGTCCTCTGTTACTCGTATTATGGACTAGATCGAGTTTTGGAAGGTAAAGAATTTAAAAGCTGTAGCTGATATGAAAGACCACCTTGTGCTCTGTGAAGACTTGGTTGGTGTCTTTGTTGAGGTGACCTGTGGGTGAGAGAAGGGCCCCAACCTATCTTCCTTCCCCCATCTAAAACATTTCTGCTTTTAATATTGGATTTGCACAGTAAAATTCCCTTTTTTAAAAAGGGTATTTTAGTTAACATTCTCTTGCGACCATTAATCCAGTTCTGTTATTATTTTTTAATTTGGCCATGTTTGTGGCTTGTGTGATCTTGGTTCCCTGACGAGGGATCAAAATTGCACCCTTGGCAGTGAAAGCTTGGAGTCCTAACCACTGAACTGCCCAGGGAAGTCCTCAGTTCAGCTTATTTGGTTCAGCCATCTCATTTCAGCAAGAAAACTCAGATCTGAATGTCCATGGTCACATGTAGTTTTCTTTATTGAAGAATAGTTTCCATCATTTTAAACAGTGGTTTCTAACCAGCTGTGTACATTAGAATTGTCAGAGGAGCTTAAAAAATGTGGCTATTTGAACTTTACCACAGAGATTCTGGTTCAGTAGATCTGGGCTAAAAGGTCCAGATACCTATATATTTTAAAAACTCCTGATGGTTCTGATTGGGCTTCCCAAAACAGGAGACGCAGGTTCAATCCCTGGCTCGGGAAGAACCCTCTGGAGAAGGAAATGGCAACGCACTCCAGTGTTCTTGCCTGGAGAATCCCATGGACAGAGGAGACTGGGGGGCTACAGTCCATGTGATCGCAAAGAGTTGGACATGACCTAGTGACTAAACAACAACAGCAGGATGATTCTCATGGTCCCCCCTAGTAGAGAAATGAGATTGAAAATCACTTTGAGAACTCTCCCTTACACGAGATTACAATAGCCTGACTAGGATGGTGTTCTTTATCACGTTTCCTTCTTCAGGTGCTCCACTAGGAAGGCGTTTCATTTCCCTCTACTCCAGAGCATGTTCTTTTCTGGCAGGTTTTTTTTTTTTTTCCTTTTCCTAGAATAAAAAAGGATCCCATTTCCTTTAAAATCCATCCAGGGGCATGATCCCCTGGGACATTTTTCAGTTGGGTGCTTCTGCATACTTAGGGAGTGACTAAGGCGGTGAGGCATTTGAGACAGTCTTGATTTTTCATGCTTTTGGCTGTAGGGGAGAGCATAATAGTGGCTTCTTATCCTTGTACACTCTGCGCTTTGGCCCCACATTGAGGAAATGTGCCTGGTTTATTTTATGGAGGCAGTTAGAGAAGATCTGGATGCAGTAGCTTTTGTTGTTTGTTTAAAGCTTTGATTAGATTATCAACTTCGGAAGCACCTCTTTAGACTTTACACCTAGAGAGGGCTAGGACAAGAAGCCTAGGGATGTCGTACTGAGAAAAGGAGACTGGGATACCTCCTGGCCACCCATCGAGGCTGCTGCAAACCCTGGAGTGTCCGAGGTGTAGCACAGACAGATCACATGCTCTTGCTCATTAGCTGCGGCTTCAGCCACCAGTCGTGTCTCCTGCCCTGGTGAGCTGGGGCGTATGTATCTTGTGTGCTGCCCAGGCTCCTCTGGTTCTTTTTGCCTTTTTGGATTGGCCCCATCCTGTTTCCTTCATAACCTCTACCCCTCCCAGTTTGGAGGAGTCCCAAGGTCTGGAATTTACACCCACTTCAAGGCCAGGAAGAGAGATCAGAGAGATCCAGGGGAGAAGAGGCCCCCTCTTTAGTTCTATTTATAACACTGCTGCTCCTCCCACTAGTAGCCCCACCTTTTGCACAGTGGCCCCATTGTGTATCCCAGGGCCCTGTGCTTTCTCCTGTACCTGCCACAGCTCTGTTGTTTGAAGAGAGGAGCGCGTGTGGAGGGAGAGAGCCTAAAACAGGGAGTGCAGGCAGGGAGTGTGAGAGAGTGTGTAGAGAATAGTGAGAGCGTGTTGTGAGTTTAACCTGAAAGGGTAAGTGGGAAAATTTAGGAGTGATTCTCTAAAAGTGTACATTCTGGGAATGGTTGGGAAATAGAAACTGCAGAGATTCTGCTTTACTCTAGTTTCGATACAGAAATTAAGTTATTGTTCTAATGCAGTGTCATCAAGTTTTATGCTGAGGGCTACAGAACAGACCAAGGGCTTTTTATTAAGTGAGACTTCTTACATTCTGTATTTATGCTTACATATGGGCTCATTTTTATCCTATTGCCTATTCTGATTGGGCTTTACATTTGTTTTGGCTAAGCAGCAGTTGTACAGTAGAGATGAAGAGCATTTTTCACTCAGTTGAAGGAGGTGAGGTTTAAATACATGAGATATGGTAAGTGTTCAGTAATAGAAAAGATCAGAAGGTTCAGGTGAAAACAACTGAGAAGGGAATGTAACAGTCTGCAAGACAGAAGAAAGATTGAGTAGGACTAAAAATGGGAGGAGATCCAGTTAGGTTTAAGGTCACAGGAAGAAGGTTAATTCCAGCATTTCTACAAGTTTGACAGTTTAGGATTCTTTCTTTCAGAGGCTTGCCCATATGCCCTTCTGAGCCTGTCATGGGTCTCCTTCCTCTTGCTTAAGTCAGGGAGCAGAGCAACTCCTCCCGCCTGCTCCCTCAAATCGGGGAAAGTGAAGGCTGTGGCTAGTTGGAGACTGTCAAAAACCATGTGATGTTAACAAGAGTGTAACACTAAATAGAAGCACTTTACCGTCTGTAATTTAGGGGCGTTGAAAAACGTATCTTGCAAAGAAATTGGTCCTTGAGAACAAATTCTCTTTTGTACGTATGTATGTCTTTGTTTCCGGCATCGAGTATTTCCAGATCTCCTTTCGTGTAAGTGGGATCAGAATTCCAGTTACATCTGGATGTATCTAGGCTGGTACACTGTGATCATGGAAAGAGAAATTAAAGACGTTTAACTGAAGCTTGCCCACCAGCTGGGAGAATTCCCTTAGGGAGGAATATCACTTAGAGATTGGGGAGGGTCATTTTTAGATTGACCCAAGCTCTCCTTTCACAGGTGAGAAAACAAATTTAATTGTTTGATGAGGCCCAGCGTGACAAAGAGGCCACAATAAATGTAGCTTTGTAGTGGTACTTTCGAAGTACAGGCTGGGTGCATTCCTGTGTTTATGATTATCAAGGAGAAGTATGGGGCGGGATTTATTCTTAAAATGGTGACATAGATGAAAGTCTCATTTTTTTCTGAAATTTACCTAGTGCAACTGCCTTGGAAAGACTCCATGGTAAGAAGTGGGTTGCTGTTTAAAAGTAATAAAACTGATTCAAACTATGAGTGCTTTTTCTTATTATTACAATGTTACAAATCAGCAGATATGTTCCCAGCGTGGCCACATAAACCTCGGCTACAGTGTAGCTGAGCCATTTAGTAAATTTACAATTTGAGAAAGGTAGACAGTAATCTGGTATAAATCTGGTATAGCTGTTGTGATTACTAAGAAAAGTCATATGACCATAGTCTCATAATACTTATAATTAAGTGAAACAAATTTTAAAAGCCTGAATGGAACATCTTTGAAAATCTTGACTGTTGAAATACTCAAAGTGTAAAGAATGAGGACTTTCAGTTTTGGCAGGTGTGAGTCTGATTCTGGTCTTGCCAGTTTCTTAACCTTAGGTGGAAGAGCCCAAGTTTGTACTTTGCAAAATGCTGTGCATTTTAAGGAGTTGAGGTGAGTGTTAAGTGCCTGGCACAGTGTCTGAAGTACAGTAGGCACTCAATAAATGTATTCTTTATCCTGGTCCTTGAGGAAAAGCAGATTTAATGTGAAGACGAAGAGGCATTCATAAACTTTTCTGGGGAATTTTCTGGGTACTTTCAAGATTCTCAAGGTTGGTAGCTCTAGTTTTTTCACTTCATTCTTAAGCTGTTGTCTGAAATAACAAGAGGTATTGGAGGGTGTGAGAAGACTTTTCCTTTTTCATAATGCTTTTCTATGTACTTAAAATGCTTTTTGAAGGCAATGGCAACCCACTCCCTTACTCTTGCCTGGAAAATCCCACGGATGGAGGACCTGCCTGGTAGGCTGCAATCCATGGGGTCTCGAAGAGTCAGACATGACTGAGCGACTTCACTTTCACTTTTCACTTTCATGCATTGGAGAAGGAAATGGCAACCCACTCCAGTATTCTTGCCTTGAGAATCCCAGGGACAGAGGAGCCTGGTGGGCTGCTGTCTATGGGGTTGCACAGAGTTGGACATGACTGAAGCGACTTAGCAGCAGAAGCAGCAAATTGCTTTGTGTTCACAATGATCATGAATTTTGTAATGAAAAAGGAATGGATTAAGAAAAAGGAAAAACTGGGAATTCCCTGGTGGACCAGTGGTTAGAACTCTGCACTTTTACTGCGGAGGGCCCAGGTTCAATCTCTTGATTGAAAAAAGAAGAAAGAAAAAGGAAAAAGCGTCCAACTATATAATTTTTAGGTAGTGGTAATCACAAATTTTGGGCTTCCTTGGTGACTCAAACAGTAAAGAAATTTAGAATTTGTAATTGTCATCTTAATTACGATTTTCATTGAGTACATGATGTCTGTAGTTTATTTAGATTTATTCCAAAGTTATATTGCCTTGATTTCTGAAAAGATTAAATGTTTTCCCATATATTTGTTTACTGTTTATTTTATTATGCAAATTATCAATGGCATTTGTCTGTTTTCTAGAGTTATATTATTGATTTTTGGAAGCTTTCTTATGGGTATCAGCCTGTTGCATTGCTATATTTTCTCTTGATTTTCCATTTTATTCTTTTACTGTATGGAATTTTAAAATTTTATGTAGTTTAAGTGTTAATCTTTTTGCAATTTCTTCTATCTTGTTTAATTTCTGTAAGGCTTTGCTAAAATCTGAAGTTTTCTGTTAGCTTTTCTATGATTTAGTGATTTAATTTTTTAAGCATCTAAATCTTTCAATTTCCTGTTTCTAAATCATTCTGATATTATTTAAAATAATCTTTCTACTATGTATTAGTGATATCTACTATGTCAGATATTGAATTACATATAGTTCTTTTTCTAGGCTTATTATTCTGTTATGGTGAACTGTATTTCATTTTTCTTAGAGAAATGTATAACTTCATTTTTTTGTATTTGTTATTTAGAAACAGCATTTGAAACTCCAAGACAAGTAACATTTTAAAAATACTTTTTCACAATTTGAAACTTGTAAAGTTCTTGTTTTTTATAAAGTGTCCTCATGTTACATATTACAGTTGATCCCAGCTTAGTAATGTTGCCTGTAAATGTGGAAACTCTTCTCAGTTTATATCTTCATATCTTTTTTGTTTATTTTTGCTCTTGGAAATTGTTATACCTTTAATAATTGGTTCTAATTTAGTAGTCTTTCTTGGGAGTGCCTGCTGGTAGGTTAGATATCTCAATGTCTTATGGCTGATCTTGTTTGTTTAAATTTTCTCTTTCACTAACTTGGTTTTCTGCCATCTTGATTTTTCCTATTTGAGTCTGTTAATGGTGGTTGCTTTGTCCTCTTGCAGTGTTCATTGGGCCTATTAACTCCTTTTCCCTCTCTACTGTTGTTAATAGGTCAAAAGGTCTCTGATTTGGCTACAAAATCCTTCTTTCCACCTGAAAAGGATCCTGTATGTATCACTAAATACTGTGGTTTATGATTCTTTTCAGGTGGAAAAAGGAGTTTGTAGCCGAGAGAGTTGGTTACTTTACCAGTTCCCTTTATTTTCAGTAAGTGTTGGAGTGGATCTGACCACAGGAAATTGGTGTTAACCGGTTTGTCCGCCAGTCAAGGTTAGGAAAGTCTGGTTGGGCTAAGTCTTGGGCCATTAGTTTGACCTCATCTGACATATTTCTTCTGGCCTTAGATGTCAAAGCAGCAATTGTTCATATGTCTTGATATTCCCAATTTAGGAAACAGTAAAAATATACTTGAAGGCCGAATGGCATGTTCTAGGAATGTGATTTTCTGGCTTTGTGTGACACTCTGTCTCTAATTCTGCATGATTCCTTCTGTTTCACAGTTTAGCAATTTGGGGATACCTGATGGTAGAAGGACTTGTTTCGAACATTTTTAAACCATGTGGTATTTGATGGTTACATGGCTATTTCTATCTGGGGCTGCTAAGTAAACCCTTTCACAGGAAGTATTTGTGTAAGAAAGTGCTGGTAGGCAAAGTGAGACCATCCGGAAGTGATTCATGCAACTGGGGTTGTTTGTTTAAGTTGGGACTTGGTTGCCTAGAGACTGTATCTAAGCAAGCTGAGTGAAGTGCCACATGAATGCAGAGGTCTCATTGCCTACCTGATCGAAAAAGGACCCTGCCATTTGATTTTTCTTGTGAAAGACCTTCTCATAATCTCATTGATCCCTGTACTTTGACTATGTGTGAATCAAAAAATCTTAAACATATAAATGAAAAAATCTGGTTAAAGGGTTTATGTTGAAGGGAAATCTACTTGCTTAAATCTGAATGTTTAAAATTTTTTTCTTTTAGTTCTGTGATAGGAAGAATTAATTTTTTTCAGTTTTGTTATAGAAACTTTAACACTTCCAATACCTTTACAACAGCTAAGAGGTAGCAAAACAACTCCCACACCCCCTAGCCAAAAACCAACCCTGCAGTTTGCATGGACAGCATGATATGGCAAGGTTCCTGTTTGCCCTGAGGTCTAGCCAAAAACCAACCCTGCAGTTTGCATGGACAGCATGATATGGCAAGGTTCCTGTTTGCCCCGAGGTCAGTATCTCCCCACCCCCCTCGTCATCTTCATCAGTACCATTTATCGAGCACTTAATCATGTACTGGGTACTATGCTAAGCGCTTCATATGTGTTGTCTAATTAGCTGTGCTTGAAGTCACGTGAGGTGCTTATTCTTATCTACATTTAACAGAAAAGAAAGCAAAGCTTGACTCACCATCTCTTTAAGCGATAGATCCAGATTCCAGGCTTGGCGAGGACTCCAAAGCCTTTGCTCTTCCCTGGTCCAGTCTGTCACTTCCGTACCATTTATGCTTCAAATCTAATGCCAGCAACAGTAGTTACCAGTAATTAAGCAGAATGATGGTGTGTTGTGTGTTCAGATGCTAAGTCATCTCCAACTCTTTGCGACCCTATGGACTGCAGCATGCCCGGCTCCCCTGTCTTTCACTATCTCCCAGAGTTTGCTCAAATTCATGTCCATTGAGTCAGTGATGCCATATAACCATCTCATCTTTTGCCACCTTCTTTTCCTTTTGCCTTCAATCTTCCCCAGCATCAGGGTCTTTTCCAATGTGTTGACTCTTTGCATCAGGTGGCCAAAGTATTGGAGCTTCAGCATCAGTCCTTTCAGTGAATATTCAGGGTTGATTTCCTTTAGGATTGATTGGTTTGATCTCCTTGCATACAACATTACAGTGAGATAGGCATTGTTTTTATTTTAAAGAGGGACAAAAATGAGTTGGTATCACATATTTCAAGGTCACGTGGAACTCAAGCCCACTTCTGTGTGACACTGTCACTACTGCTGTCAACCTCTACTGAAGGGGCAATGTTTAAGTCCACAATTCAGTCAGCTAGTTCCCAGACATTAAAAAGCTTCCTTGGTGTCAGGTGGGTGAGGGAATGTGAGCTGTTTCTTGCTTCTCATTGCAGTCTCTTTTACCTGCTTCATATAGGTGGTCTTTGTATCTGTCTCATGTATTCTTGCATCTAACAAATTCTCTGACTTTGCCTAATATACTTTTTCTTATTCACTGCAAAGCTAAAGATAGTGATAGGCAAACATGAATAACTGCTGACTGTTGATTGAGGAGAAATTTGTGCCTGCATGCTTGTAAGGAATGCAGTAAACATTAAGTGATTTTATACAGAGGTCTAGAAATGTAACTTGGGACTTCCCTGGAGGCTCAGTGGTGAAGAATATCTGCCTGCCAATTCAGGAGACTCAGGTTTGATCCATGAGTGAGGAAAATGCCCTGGAAGAGGAAATGGCAACCCACTCTAGTATTCTTGCCTGGAGAATCCCATGGACAGAGGAGCCTGTTGGGCTGCCGTCCTGGGGTTGCAAAGAGTCAGACACCACTGCGTGACTAAACAACAACAAGGAGACATAACTGCTCTGTGATAAATTTGCGTCTGTTTAACTTTTTTGGCCTAATGCCTACTCACTAAGATGGCCTCCCGGGATTGGAAATGGACACAGTCGAGGTCCCATGGTTACATACAGCAACTCTGGGGAGACTAGAGAGGGCCTGGTTAGTTTTCTTCTTCCTAACCTGGCACGTATTCTCAGTTCAGCTCAGAAAGGCTTTCCCTCCTTCCCAGTTGCTTATTTTTTTAATAGTGACCTCATGCAGACAGGAGTGGCATTGGAAATTGCCTTGGACAGTTTGGCAAGAATTGTATTTTTTGGTGTTGTGGGTGGAGGAAAGGGCTGTCTCCAGGCCTCTATTTCTTCCTTACTCCGAATACCTTCCTGTTGACTCACTGGAAATCCTAACGAGAAGCAGAAGGAGCGTCAGAGAGGCGGCTGCCAGCCCAAGGCTTGGCTTCTGTCGGGCTAGAAGTCTGGGGTCTCAGAGGACTCTGGCTTTAAGAAAAATTGTGAGCCTTTTGCAGTAGAAGGAAATACTGTTGTTGTGATAGGTGTTTATCCGTAAGGTAGAAAGCATCAGCCTTTTGCTAGGGATCATTACATTAATCAGCAACATAAAAAACTAAGACTGTTTCCTTGAAATGCCTTAATTAGTGTTCCTAAAAATTGAAGCAGAGGAACTGAAGTATAAAAAGAGGGAATGGGGCACATTTAGAAAACCTGAAAGGGAAAAAAACCTATGATCATTAAAAATAGAAAAATGGTATAAAAATAAAATTTAAGGGAATTCCCTGGTGGTACAGTGGTTGGGACTTCATGCTTTCACTCCCAAGAGCGAGGGTCCAATCCCTGGAGAGAAGCAGCCCAAAAAAAAAAAATTTTTTTGAAAAAAATCTCATGATGTAGCAGATCATTTTATTACAAATAACATACATCTCAGATAAAGTATATAAACAGCTAAAAGGAGACAGAAGTTACTTATCATTACATGGCTATCACAGCACAATGTTTTCCTGCCCCAAAGACTTATCACTATGTCGTTTCTTTGGACAGTGCTTCTTAGTCACTGCTAATTTGACGAGCTTGTGCTAGACAGTGGCTTGACTTCGGGGGTTTTCCTTTAAAAACTCAAGAATACCCACAAAAGTGTCGGCAAATTTGGCCTTTAACTTTTTAAAATTAAACTTTTATTATTAATCATTAAAAAAAACAGGTAATAGACATAATACTTAATTCAGAAGCTCTGCTAGGATATCCAGTAAAGAAAAAAAGTCTGCCTACCTAGCCTTGTTTCCCAGGTACCCAGATCTTCTCTGAATATGTAAATCACTTTTGTTTCCTTGTGTAGAAGTGATAACACTATGTTTTCTTCTTTGCATCTTGTAACATATTCTGTGTGAATACATTGTAGTGCTTCATTTTTTTTTTCCTCCTTCACAGTTGCATGGTTTCTCAGTATATGGATTTAACCTATCAGTGGCTGTATCCCTCCCAGCTTTTACTCTGATCAGTAGTGGTGTAGTTAGCAGCTTTGTATGGCTGCCATCTTCTTGCACTTATGAGTGATGTAGGATGAGTTTCTGAAAGTGGAATTTCTTTATTTTTTGGTTTTGTTTTAGATCACTTTATTGCCAAACAAGTTGCTACAGATTTATGAGAACAAATCATTTGATTTTCAAGGAACCCTGAATTTTAAATATTGGAATAAGGGATTGTGGACCTATACCTCTCCATGGATATTTAAAAGAAAAAAATCCAAACCAAGAATTTACAAAGATGAATTTATAATCACCCCTCTTCCAGTTTATCTTCTTTCTTAACCTCACTTGCCAGCTCTACTAGACATTCACTTAGGCAAACCTAGAAATTACATTTTTTTTTCCTGTCACCTTTCAGGTCTAATTGATGCAGTTTTTTAGTGTTGTTTTAATACGTGCATGTGCAGACATGAGTGCACACACACCCACACCCTATCTATTTCTGTCAGCTCACCCCATCCTCACTGCACTTCCCATATTCAAGCTACTGTCATTGCCTAACTGATTTACAAAGATAACCCTTCATTTGGTCTCCTGTCACCTGGGCCTTACTGATGGCTCAGCAGTAAAGAATCTACCTGCAGTGCAGGAGATGCAGGTTTGATCCCTGGGTTGGGAAGATGCCCTGGAGGAGGAAATGGCAGGCCACTCCAGTATTAATGCCTGGAGAATTCCATGGACAGAGGAGCCTGGAGGGCTATAGTGCATGGTGTCGCAAAGAGTTGGACTCGATGAGCATGCACATATCCACTTTTGATCTCTTGCAAGTGATTCTTTATCTTTAAAGACAATGATCATTTACAGGCAAATAACCCCACCTCCCCCAGCCCAGTTGCTATCCCATGCTATTTAATTTCCTTTCTCCTTCATTAACAGTTACTTAAGATAGGAAACAACACACCTGCAAGGTGCTGGTGGAGTTTGACTCTAGGCCCAAATCTATGATCTAAACCAAATTAGTTCTTTTTTTTTTTTGTTTTTAGTCACTAAGCCGTGTCTCTTTTGTGACCCCATGGACTGTAGCCCGCCAGGCTCTTCTGTCCCTGGAATTTTCGAGGCAAGAATACTGGAGTGGGTTGCCATTACCTTGTCCAGGGGCTCTTCCTGACCCAGGGATCAAACTTGAAGCTCTTTCTTGGGAGGTAGATTCTTTACCACTTAGCCACCAGGGAAGCCCTAACACATTAGTTGAAGTGCTGCATTAGTTATTTTATACTAAAAGTAGAATTTCTAAGTCAGTGGGAATATCCACATTTTGTTGTTGTTGAGTTGCTCAGTCATGTCCGACTCTGTGACCCCATCGACTGCAGCATGCCAGGCTTCCCTGTTTTTCACCATCTCCCAGAGTTTCCCCAGACTCTCGTCCATTGAGTCAGTGATGCCATCCAACCATCTTATCCTCTGTCATCCTCTTCTCCTCCTGCCTTCAGTCTTTTCCAACATCAGGGTCTTTTTCAGTGAATCAGCTCTTGGAATTAGGTGGCCACAGTTTGGAGCTTCAGCTTCAGTGTCAGTCCTTTCAATGAATATTCAGGGTTGATTTCCTTTAAGTTTGACTGTTTAGATCACCTTGCAGTCCAAGGGACTCTCAAGAGTCTTCTCCAACACCACAGTTTGAAAGCATTAATTCTTTGGCGCTCAGCCTTCTTTATGGTCCAACTAACACATCTGTAAATAACAACTGGAAAAAACCATAGTTTTGACTATACAGACAAATATTGTCAGTCTGCTCTCTCTGGAGGTTGTCCCAGACTATATGTACATCAGTGACATATGAGAAGACTGCTTTCCCTATGATTTCACTAACCTAGAGTACGTTTTTTGGTATGTTTTCATAGTTATGAGTTTCATAGTTGAACGAGGTGTTGTAATTGCAGTTTCTTTTTCAGATTGCCTTACTCTGAGTGAAGCTGAGCATCTTTACATGTGTTTAAAAGCCTCTCCGTTTCCTTTTCTGTGAACTATTTTGGCAGAATTCTTTGCTCATTTTCCTTTCTTCTTCTTTCAAACCCTTGGTATTTTTGTTTGTTTGTTTTTGGCTGCACTGGGTCTTCACTGCTGCATGCAGGCATTCTCTAGTTGTGGAGAGCAGGGGTTCCTCTCTAGTTGTGCCTGGGCTTCTCACTTCGGTGACTTCTCTTGCTGTGGAGCACAGGCTCTAGACGCTTGGGCTTCAGTAGTTGTGGCTCGAGGACCCTAGAGGGAAGGTGCATCGACTTCGTTGCTCCGAGGCTTGTGGAATCTTCCTGGGCCAGGGATTGAACCTGTGCCCCCTGCATTGGCAGGCAGATTCTCACCCACTGGACCACCAGGGAAGTCCTGCTCATTTTTCTAGCGTGTTATTACTCTTATTGATGTAAGGGAGAGCTCTTTTTATATTGAGGAGGTCGACCCTTTGGATGCTGTCTTTTAACTTTCAATTTTAAGGTGTTTAAAATAATTTAGAATTTTAAAAACATATTTGGTTTTACTAAGCTTTTATTTTTTAGCTTTATGGCTTTGTATCATTTTTAAGGGGCTCTTTAGTTCTTCTCTATACAAAAATATTCCCCCAGGCTTTCTTCAAGTATTTTTAGGATGTAAAGAATTTTAACATTTGACCCTTTGATCCTTTTAGAATTTATTTTGGTGTAAAGAGTGAGGTAAAACTCTTTTTCTCTAGATGGTATTTGGATAGTATCTTAAATCAGCTGTCCTCAGCCTTTTTGGCACCAGCCTCTGGATCGGTCCCACGGATGGGGGTTAGAGGGGGTGGTTTGGGCTGATTCAAGCACAGGAGCATTGGCACTCTGATGAGAATCTACTGCTGATGCTAATCTGATAGGAGGTAGAACCTAGGTGGTGCTACAAGCAATGGGGAGTGGCTGTAAATACAGATGAAGCTTCATTTGCTTGCCAGTTGCTCATCTCCTAACAGGCTGCAGACCAGTACCAGTCCGTGGTCCCAGGGCTGGGGACCCCAGTCTTAGATGTTGAGCACCAGGAATGGCTCTCTCATGAAATGTGCTCTGGAATTTGCCAAACTCTTTAGTCTATGAATTAAGATTTAACTTTTTTTTTTCCCCAGAATAAAGCATTTCAACTTTTGAGAATTTTGCAATATATGGCTTAAATATCCTCTTGGAAAAATTAGCTAGAAGTTTCCAGAGAGTTTTCAAGCAAGTTGTATTATGTTAAAAAGGTTAAATGAAATTGGTCTTGAGAAAACAGGTTTTGGATGGACAACTTTGACATGTATTCTGTGAAGGTATGAGTCAACTTGTCAAACCCACAATTTATTCTTTGTGTTAAAGGAGAGTACAGTTTTGAGGAACTTTTAAAAACTGTGTAGCTAACCTCTGTTATCACTACTTTGAGGTGTATTCTATTAGTGTGACATTAAGGAGGAAAGGGTTTAGTGGTCAGATATGTTTCAGAAATACTGTAATAAACCAAGTTAAACAGATTATGTAACTAGTGGACTGGGTTGTAAATCTTGAATCTTCAAGGGCGAGGATCATGTAGGCAATATTCCTCCAACCTAGTTTACTGTCAATTTTTTTCCTCACAGGTTGTCTTTCTTAGGACTAGTTATTTGGGAAACAGTGTTCTCTATCAGAATAATGGATTTAAGGGACTATTTCAATTAAGAATTCAAGACCTCTTGATGGTCACTTCTTAACTGTTTTATGTTTTATCTGTAGTTTCATTACTTCCTTCATTGAGTTCTCATATTCTTGATTTATGGAGCTTAAACTAAAGCCATTAAAGTACAGATTGGGTAGGCACAATTACTGAACTGTCACCAGCGATCTTTAAGACATTGTGAAGAACAAGAGTGTGATTTTTGAAAACGGGAGACTGCAAATGTACTAGTTATTAAAAAGGAGAAGATAGCACAAATTCTAGTCTAGTGAACTGGTCTCTGGCAAAAGTCCATAGCATATGTTCTGTCATGTTTTAAAGAGGGCTTCCCTGGTGGCTCAGACAGTAAAGAATCTGACTGCAGTGCAGGAGACTCGGGTTCGCTCCCTGGGTCGAAAGATCCCCTGGCAAAGGGAATGACTATTCACTCTAGTATTCTTGCCTGGGAAATCCCATGAACAGAGGTGCTTGGCAGGCTACAGTCTGTGGGGTTGCAAAGAGTCAGACACGACTGAGAGACTAAGCATGTATATATGGTTTATGGTAAGAAATGAAGGGATCTTTAGGAGTCAACCAGGACTTCCTGAGAAAGGCCCTGTCACCATGACATCATTGCCTTTTGGACAGAGTCCCCAGATTAGTGAATCAGAGAAGCAGAGTAATGTCTAGATTTCAGTAAGGCATTTGAGAGTTTGTCTTGTGATGCTTCTGCAGATTGGATACATGTGGCCTAGACTGTAATGTGATTAAGATTTGTAACCAGTTGAATAAATCATTCCAGAAGAGCTGCTCGATGGGGAGTGACTGCTTCATGGATGTAGGGTTCCTTCTGGGTGGTGGAAATTTTCTGGAATTAGATAGTTATGGTGGTTGCACAACATTGTGAATATACTAAAAACCACTGAACTGCATTCTGTAAAATGGTTAAAAAAGGTGAATCTAATATACATTGTAGCTCAAAAAAAGGAGCTGCTATTTAATTCAAAGAACTTGTTAGGGCATGTTACATGTAAAACATTTGTGTTTGGACTTGTGAATGCATTAGTGGTATATTGATCAAACTTCAGTTGCTGGAATGGTTAATACTCTGCACACAGTTAATACATGACAGATTTTGCTTTCAAAATACCTTGAATGTAATGATGAAATTTAATAATGATAACTGTGATGTCCTGCACTGGGGTTCAAAAAATGGGGTATCTGCAACACAGGATAGAGAAGTAGCATTAGTAGAGAGAGGATTAGTGAGAATAAAAACAAAATGAACCAAACCTGATATTTCTTTTTTACTTTGGAGCTAAGGCAGTGGCACCCCACTCCAGTACTCTTGCCTAGAAAATCCCATGGATGGAGGAGCCTGGTAGGCTGCAGTCCATGGGCTCTCGAAGAGTCAGACACGACTGAGCAGCTTCTTTCACTTTTCACTTTCATGCATTGGAGAAGGAAATGGCAACCTACTCCAGTATTCTTGCCTGGAGAATCCTAGGGATGGGGAAGCCTGGTGGGCTGCCGTCTATGGGGTCACACAGAGTCGGACACGACTGAAATGACTTAGCAGTAGCAGCAATGCAGCTGCTGACTTTCTTTCTTTCTTTTTTTAATTGGAGGATGATTGCTTTACAAATTGTATTGGTTTCTGCCATACATCAACATGAATCAGCCACAGGTATACGTATGAGATGTTTATTAACTCACTAGTAGAAATGTGACCTGTGCAGCAAAGGAAGAGGTGGTTCTACCGTCCTCTGTAAGAATCAGAGGCTACCTGAAGCTGGTTTTATGTTCTGAAGGCCATACTTTAAGAGGGACCTTGATAGGTATGTGGTGGTGTTCCTTCACACCCACAGCAGGCACTGCTGATATATCAGGACCCTTCCCTGGGGAACCACTCCCAGTCAGTGGGTGTCCATCCTCTAGTTATAGCTCTGGGACTAGAGCATGTTGAGTGAGCATGCCAGCATTAAGAAAGGTCTAGGTCAGGAAGATCCCCTGGAGGAGGGAGGGCACAGCAACCCACGCCAGTATTCTTGCCTGGAGAATCCCATGGAGAGAGGAGCCTGGTGGGGTACAGTCCATGGTGTCCCAAAGAGTCGGACACGACTGAGTGACTGAGCACAGTGCAGTACAGAGATTATAATGCTTGGGGAGTAACTGAAGGACTGAGATCACTTAATATGGAAACAAAATTTAGAGGGAACACAGAGTCATAGAATCGCAGATCAACCTCTCCTCCAGTGTAGGAATTTATTCACCCGTTAATGTTTTGCCTGCCATTACTAAAAAATCCCTGAAAAACGAAAGAGGGTTTCAATTTATCATGTGCAGTACCAGGGGAACAGAACTTGTCAATAAAAATCTGCTTAACTGAGGAAGAACTTTGTAACAAGAAGAGATTTTCCCAAAACTTTCTTTGAGAAAACGCATGTTGTAGATTTTTATGTACAGATTGTATAACGGTTAATGGAAGATTTATGTTCTAACCTAAGGGCTTTCTCAAGTTACTTAAAATAGTTTTTATTTTCATTTCCTATTATTAAAAGGTACTTTTATTTTGAATGACTTGATAATATTCCATTGCTCATTGTATTTTTTTTCCTGACATGGCTAAAAATGTTGGGATGGTTATGTTGCACGCTTAGTTGCTTCAGTTGTGTCTGACTCTTTGCGATCCCATGGACTGTAGCCCACCAGGCTCCTCTGTCCATGGGATTTTTCAGCAAGCACACTGAAAAGAGCTGCCATTTCCTTCTCCAGGGGATCTTCCAGACCCAGGAATTGAACCTGGGTCTCCTGTATAGCAGGCGGATTCTTGACTGACTGAGCTACAAGGGAAGAGTTATTCAAAAATTACTCAACATCAAAGGATGAAAGATCTAACTGATGTCAAAAGGCAATATAGATTGCCCTGGAAATGATGCAAAAAGTTAATGCGTGAAAGTTTAGCTAAGGAAGAGATTCTTTTATGGCTGAGTTTTGAATATAGTCTGAAATAGTATGGGAAGGAATGGACAGCATAACTGTGTGTGTGTGTTCGTCTTACTCTCTTGTGCTCCTTTAAGGGTGAGTCTTTTTCCACTTCTTGGTGTCCAGCATCTGGCCACAGATGTTGCCACAGTGCTTTTCACAAAGTAGATGCTCAGAATATCATTCCATTGAATTGGTGAAAAGTTGTGTGGAATAGGGGGGCTCTGGTGGTTAAGAGAATTCCATTGTTGGTGATGATGAGAGTTTAGCATTCTTTCTTTTTTCTTTCATTATTTGGCTGTATTAATCATTGAGACCAGGACTGTGGTCCTCAAGCGAGAGAGAAAACAGTTTGTGACATTCAACAGTTATTTACTGAGCACCATGCTTCAAATAGAAATCAGAAAAGGATTCCACCCTTACCTTCTTAAATAATGTTAAGAGGTAAAGAGATACTGAGTAACAAAGTCTAGAGAAAGTTTGGAGGAAGAAGAGATTATTTCCAGTGGTAGACGGTGAGAGAGTTCACGGACGGAGGTGCCTTTTGAAAGTACCACTTGAATTGTCAGAGATTGGCTGTGCCGATCAGTTTTATCAACCTTTATTCTTAGTACACATCTCCATCCCTGGCTTCCCATGTCACAACTTGATGAACTCTACTTTCTCTTCAAACTCCTCCATTTTTTCTGGCCCTAACAAATTTACCGCATCTCTTTTATCATGCCATCTTGACTTCCTTCCCTGTAGCAATGGGAGAACTGTTTTTCTTCTTAAGATTCAATCTTCTCTCTGTGGTCTGGATCCTGTCCCTTCTTGTCTTCTAAGGTTCTTATCCAGTGTTTTTTTCTTAACTTGGGCTCATAACTTGACTTTTTTTTTTTTCCCGATTCTTTTTCTTTAGCACATAAATATCCTCATCCATTTTAGATAAGACTCCCTCAATCCGAGACCCTGTCTAGGATTATTGTCTATTCTTTTCTCCTTCAAGGAAAGCTTGTCTTTATTCCCTATGTCCACTTTTTTGGTGGGTCTTACTCAGGTGGATATGATCGTGTGCCCTCTTTTACCTCCACTGTGATTTCTCTTTCTCGAGTCACCAATGACCTAATTGCTTTGCCCACTGGAAAATTTTTATGACTTATTTTACTTAATCTCTGCAGTATATGACCCTCTTGTCTTTTCACTTAATTAGATTTTTCTTCCTTTTAACTGGGTATCTTTTTATGCTTTAAAATTTTGACCTGTTTAAAAATATATTGCCTATCTAAGAAAATAAATTTAGGCCAGGCCTCCTCCAAGAAGCTTACTTGGACACTCACCCTTACTCCAGATCTGAGTTAGATGCCCCTATCTTGTGTCTCTATGGACTTCCCAAGTGACTTAGTGGTAAAGAATCCACCTGCCAATGCACGAGATGCGGGTTCGATCCCTGGGTCGGGAAGATCCCCTGGGGGTAGGGCATAACAACCTGTTCCAGTATTCTTGCCTGAAAAATCCCATCAACAGAGGAGCCTGGCAGGGTGCAGTCCATGGCGTCACAAAAAGTTGGATGTGACTGAGCACACACACACTCTTGTGTCTTTTTAGCTCCTGCCCCCCCAAGTGTCTTTATTGTAGTTTTCACAGTATAGTGCTTTATATTTATGTCTTACCTAATTTACTGTGAGCCTTAGGGGCTTCCCTAGTGGCTCAGATGGTGAAGAATCTGCCTGCAGTGCAGGAACCCTGGATTTGATCCCTGTGTCAGGAAGATCCTATGGAGAAGGAAATGGTTACCCAGTCTAGTATTCTTGCCTGGAGAATCCCATGGACAGAGGAGCCTGGTGGACTACAGTCCATGGGGCCACAACAAGTCAGACATGACTGAGTGACTTTTTTTTTTTTCACTTTAGAGACCAGGGGCTGTGTCTTTCATGATTATCACAGTTGACCCCGCCTCTTGATAATCTCACTAACGATTAGATCCGATCATTAACTTTTTTGGTGTATTCTTGCTCTGCAGGCTCCCCTTGTTCCCCTGGGCTCTAGCAGCTGCTGCAGTTGGCAGTGACTCAGAAACTGGTTTTTTTGCAAAGAAATATGTGCCTGTCTTCCACCTAGTAGAGGACTCTCACCTGTTTTTTTTTTTTTTTTTTTCTCAAGAGCTGATCGCAATCAGCAGTGACTAGGCTGAGGCTTTAGCTTACTTTGAAGTTTTTTTTTTTTTTTCATTTAGGGTTAAAAGGCCTTTCATACTTTATGAGATGTGGTAAAGTCGAGGTGGATGGCTGGATAGGTTGAACATGGTAATGTTTCACCAGGCTGAGCTTCTGAAGATTTGGTCCGAAAGTGAGTTAATCCTGTTTGCCCAGAACTTTTCACTGAAGTATAGTTTAAAAACAATAAAATTCTCTCATTTTCAGTGTATAACTCAGTAATTTTTAGTAAATTTACCAAATGGTGCACCCATCACCATAGTCTAGTTTCTACCACCCTAGTTAAGACGAGGGACCATTTTGAAATTCAGACATTTAATTTTGTCAAGTGAACCCGACATGCCTTATGTCCAGTTCAGCAGAATGAAATGATTAGTTCAGGGATGGGTCTATATTTGGTATCAAGGAACACAGAGGTTAAACCAAGTTACTTAGGATGAAGAAAAAAAATTCCCTTCTACTTCTCACTTATTCCTATAGCTGTTCAGATTGGTTTAATTCATATTCAGAAGTTTCTTTTAAAACATACTATCAAGATTTCTCATTTTGTGTGTATGGCTTGGAAAACTAGCCTGCCTTTCTTCAGTAGTTCTGCACCCATTAATAGCTCCTCTTCCTAATCCATTGTGTTTGGAGTGATCTTGTAAATCAGACCTAATCACTTCCTTCCCTGTTTCAAATCCTTCAAAGGTTCTGTACAGCTTCTTCCTTTGGCTTGACATGTTTCCCCGCATCAAGACACACAGACACACACAAACACATTAACACATAAATGCCATTTTCTCTGGGAACCCAGCCCTAATTCCTCTCCCTCTTCATATGGTGAGGAATGCCTTTTTGAATAATCTACACTCCTTTTTCTTAGGACTGGGTTTTTGCCACAAGTGTTGAAATTATGAGGCTGTTTCCAAGGCTGAGATGGTGCTCATATGTGTTAGTAGCTCAGTACTTATCCTGTTTATGAGGAAAGACGGCCTACTCGGGAGGTTTTTCCTCAGTGAGTCATGCAGACATTTGGGGGCCGTTTGCTCTGCAAGCTGGGTGTGTACCCGCCGAGCCGCTCCTGGAGGAACCGAATCTCCGTGGTTTGGAGTAGTCAGTTCCGGCATTGGTGTGTTCTGCTTCTGTATTGCACAGAGCTGGGAAACCGCTGAAGTCATGTGCTGGGTAGAACTTGTTCAACTGGTTTCCTCTTCACAGACCCCTAATTCAGATTCCCACCTTGATTCTTCTCTCCATATGCTCTCGGTCTGGGCTTGTTTCAAGGCTTACCACACGAGAGTCCTCCAAATAGTCATTTCTTTGTCTTGCTAAGTGGTGGGATGGGTAGGGCCACGTAGATGCTCCTTTTGACAAATGTTATCAGGGAGCCCACACATCACTGGGTGTCAGACTCTAGAAGCAGGTTTATTTCTGGGATTTGGCTGTCCCCTACACATGCACAAACACGTAGCTACCAAAATTTAGAGCCTTAGCGCTTAAATGAGTTACCTCAGTTAATCCTCACAGCAGTCTTATGAGAATAGGTGCCATTCCTAATCCTGCTTTACAGACAGGAAGCTGAAGCTCAGAGAGGTATAGTTAGATGGGTCATTCTTGCTCATTATTTCCTTCTCTCTTTTCTCAAGGAAGAAGCGGGTATGTTCCTTTCCATAGATAACTGCCCCCCGGCTCCCTGCCGTGTTCTTCAGAATTTTCTTCTTTACTCTTTGTTTCTTGTGTCTTTAGTCCCTCTTTCCTTGCAAGGTGCAAATAAGTGCCTCTTTTTCAATTATTTAAAAAAAGAGAGAGGGAAATACATGCCTTCCTTGGCCGTGCCACCACTGCAGACTCGGTCAGTTCAGTCGCTCAGTCATGTCTGACTCTGCGACCCCAACTGTTTCTTTTTCTCTCTTCTTTATTTCTGCTGTGCTGGGTCTTCATTGCTGCTCTTGGGGGCTGCTCTTTGTTGCAGTGCGCAGGCTTCTCATCTCAGTGTCTTCTCCTGTGGTTGAGCATGGGCTCTGGGGCTCTAGCAGGTTTCAGTGGTTGTGGCACACGGGCTTAGTTGCTCCACAGCATGTGAGATCTTCCAGGACCAGGGATCGAACCCTTGTCCCCTGCATTGGCAGGTAGATTCTTAACCACTGGACCACCAGGGAAGTCCTAACCCTTTCTTTATTCCTCTGGTTTTTCTTCTTCCCTCTTTAGATTTCTTGAGAAAGAACTCTACACTTGCTGTCTCTGGTTTTCCACCTCTACTGACATTTCTGCTGATAGTATCTGATCCTGTCTCACAGCTCCACTGAGATGCCCCCTGTTGGGGTCCCAGATGACCTTCTTTCTTATTTGCCAGGTCCTTTTCTTCTTGCCACCCATCTCTGTGCAGCATTTGAAGTTGGTGACCTCCCCAGTTTCCTAAAATGTTTTCTTCCTTGCCTGCCATCATGTGATTCTCTCATAGTTCTCATTTTACCATAGTAACTGTTTTTTCTCTGTAATACTTGCCTCTTAAGTGTTCGTGTTTTCCAAGGCACAATCCTGGAACTTGAAAAGTTTTCGCTACGGTCTTTGTCTAGGGAGCTCATCCACTCCCGGGGTGCCACTTTTCAAATCTAGGTCTCCAACCTGGTTTTTCTCTTTGAGTTTTCAGACTTGTACTTCCAACACGTCTCTGCCTGGGTGTCTCATGGACCTCTCCAGTTGAACACGTTTCAGACGTGAGCTTTTCATTCTGGCCTGCTTCCCCATGGGTCCCCAGCCTTGTTTAATGGCATTGTCTTTTATTTAGCCATCCATTCCATGAGTCACCAAATCATCTCTTAAAAATAAAACAGCCTTGTTCCTTTTACAGAAGTTTTTGCAGATTTGCTATTGATGGTACATGTTGCCAGTGGGACAGCGTGAGAAAGTGAAGTTTCCCTACATACTGGGCAAATTATTGTAGTACTTATTAAAGTTACTATCCTTTTTTATCTTTGCCATTCTGATAACTGAAAATGGTTTTATTGTTACTTTAATTTGAATTCCTTTGATCAGTAGTGAGGTTAAGATTTTTTTCCCTATAATTGATGGTTATTTGTATTCTTTTCTGGATTGTCTGTGTGTGTTTCTAGAGCATTTTCCTAGGGAGATATTTGTCATTTTATTTATTTAAGGCATATATATGTGTATGCGCATCTGAAAATTATGTGAGAGGGGACTTCCTGGGCGATCCAGTGGTTAGGACTCCATGCTTCCACAGTGGAGGGTGGGACTCAGGTTCAGTCCCTTGTCAGGGAACTAAGATCCCACATGCCATGTGGCCAAAAAATAAAAATAAAGATTATGGGAGATTATTAGCTCCTTGTTATGAGTTGCAAATTTCTCCTCCAGCTTCTTTCAAATTTTAATTTTTTTAAAAATTGCCTTGTAGAAGTTTAACTGATATAGCCAGTTTATTTCTCCCTTTTAAAAAATGATTTCTGTGTCCACAGTCTTGTTTGGAAAGGGCTTTCTCATTTCAAGGTTATGTGACTATTCATTTATTTATTTTTAAAGGTTTTAAAATTTTAATGTTAATTTTAAAAATTAAAACATTTTAACATTATTTTTTTAATGTTTTAAAATCTCTAATCCACTTGATATTTAATGTGAGGTCAGGAGCTTTTTTTTTTTCCCCCCCATTTATCTGTTAAACCTTCATCTTTCTCAGTGTCCTTCTAACCCCTACTCCCAGCCATATAACAGATCCTCAAGTGGGGTCAATTCTTCCTCTAAAATTGCTTATCATTTTTCTTTCTGTTTCCGCCATTGCCGTAATTGAAGAGCTTATTACCTCTCACCTGAATCCTTGAGGTAGTTGCCTAATATTTCTCTGTTTACCTGTCTTCTGTGCTGTTTTCCTAGTTACCATGCTAAATGTCAGATCTGACCAAGCACCTCTTCTGCTCAGAAAGTTTTGTGATTTCCATTGCCTGCAGATTAAAACCTGATGTTCCAGACTCATCTCCACGCACTCCTCTGCCACAAGGGCTTGTCGTTCCTTAAAGATGCCATTTGTTTTCAGTCCTTTTCGCTCTTTTCTTCTGCTCTCTCCTTTATCTTCAGTGTCTGTTTTTCCCGTTTTCACCTCTCTACATACAATTTATCTTACAAAGCCTAGTTCAAATATCATCTCCTACTGTAGCCAGTAGTTTAAGCATCTCTCTTCTCCGAGGGGTGATCTCCAGGTATTCAGCACTTTTTTATGCCACCGTAAGGTTGCACAGAGTGATCCATTAGAAATGTTGCCTAAATGGGTACGTAACTGTCAGAATACATTTTAAAAATATGTATAAATCAAAGTTTTATCAAAATAGGCTAAATATGAAATTACATCAGGACTATTTATAAGAATTATTATGCCATTATAGTAAAGATGGGTTTTTATATAAGCACGTATTTTTCACACTAAGGGTGTCAACTTCAGTGTTTAATAGGTCTCCTTTTTGGTACTTGATAGAATAAGGGTTGTTAATGAGGGCCATGCCCTGTAGTTTAGGATGCTTTCACAAGCATCAGAACTTGAGCATTAAGAACTTGAGTATTAAGTAGGCGATAATTATTAGTATTTTCAAAGGAGGCAATATATTGCAGCAATTGAGTTTGAGCTTTAGAATCACACCAACTTGGGTTTAATTGTGAGCTCAGCCACTTACTAGATAAGTAATCTTGGATAAGTTACTTTACTTTGAGGAGCCCATGTTTTTCCTTTTTTTTTTTTTTTTAATCAGTAAAATAAGAATAGTAATACTATTTACCTTAAGGGATTTTGCAGGGATCAGCTGAGATACTGCATGTGAAGTAGTTAGCTTAATGTCTGCCAAAATTAAAACATGGTGTTAGTGATTTTTTTTTTTAGCATTATTTCTAGAAAATGAACCATTTAAAACTTACTTTTCCTGTTTAATAGTTGTGTTTCAGGTAAGATGTCACTTAATTTTTTTTTTTTTTTAGTAATTTTCATTTCAGTAGATTTGTTAAAGTTGTTATAGAGTTAAACTTAAGGAGAAAATGTTCAAAATTTATATCCCTTTTTGTGGGAGGAAGGACTAACAACTCTGTTCTCCATTTCCTTAATGTTAGGAGTTTTGTCGCCGAGGTCTGTCTGTGGCCCTGGTGGAGACACCTCATTACAGATAAGAGTGTGCTGGTATCACCAGTTGGTATAATATTCTCAGAACTTTTTTTTTTAAAGTAACTTATTTGTTAAAATGGGAGAAGGCAATGGCACCCCACTCCAGTACTCTTGCCTGGAGAATCCCATGGGCAGAGGAGCCTGCTAGGCTGCAGTCCATGGGGTCGCTAAGAGTCGGACACGACTGAGCGACTTACTTTTACTTCTCACTTTCATGCATTGGAGAAGGAAATGGCAACCCACTCCACTGTTCTTGCCTGGAGAATCCCAGGGACGGCGGAGCCTGGTGGGCTGCCGTCTATGGGGTCGCACAGAGTCGGACACGACTGAAGCGACTTAGCAGCAGCAGCAGCATTTGTTAAAATATTTGTACTTGAAGAAAAATTTAAAAATCCTCTTTGTTGCCAAAGCGATTTTCTAAAACACAGATCTGACCAGGTCACTTCTGACTTAAAATCCTCCAGTGTCCCTTGTGACAGAGAGGTTTCTTAGCTGATAAGCAGTCCTTGCACCATCCAAGCTGCTCTTTGTTTTTGTCATTACTTCCTACCTTCCCTTCCAGCAATATCAGTGCTGAGCTGTTCTCTAACTCGCTGTGTTTTCTCAGCCCTCCCTTCCTTTGTACATGGTATGCATTCTGTCTGGAGGCCTCTGCTTTGCCCATTTGGTTGACTCCTCACCATTCTTCAAACTCCACTAGTATTTATGGATAATGTGAAGCTGGGAGAGAAGTTAGTATTTTGGGCCACAGAGTTAGGATCTGCAAATATGTTAACATTCCGGACAGTGGGCTGAATCAGCAGAAAGAAATGTATTAGAGATGAGTGCAAATAAGAATCTAATATACGGAACTGCAAGATCAGGTTTAGCAGCTGTGTATTCGGGGGAAAACATACTAAGAAACTCTGTTGATTAGCAAAGTGTTATACAGTAATATAATCAAGGCTTTGTCTGTGGTTTTGGTCTGTTCAGAATGAAGAAGTGATGTTCCAGTTCCATTTCAGGCCAGTCAGACCACACTTGGAACATAAGTGTTCAGAGATGAATGAGGAAGATTCAAGGGGCAGGGAGTCACATCTCAGACTCCTGGTAGCACAAGCTGATGTTCTGAGTGGTAACTTTATGCCAGGCACTGTTCTTAACTCTGTGTGGTAATCTCTTTTAACCCTCACGGTCATCCTATGAGGTAGGTGCTATTCTCTTTTCTCGAGGCACACTTGAAGGAACTGGAATCATCTTACTGACACTCATCATATGAGAGGACGGAGAAGGCGATGATGGCACCCCACTCCAGTACTCTTGCCTGGAAAATCCCATGGATGAAGGAGCCTGGTGGGCTGCAGTCCATGGGGTTGCTAAGAGTTGGATACGACTGAGCGACTTCACTTTCACTTTTCCCTTTCATGCATTGGAGAAGGCAATGGCAACCCACTCCAGTGTTCTTGCCTGGAGAATCCCAGGGACGGGGGAGCCTGGTGGGCTGCCGTCTCTGGGGTCGCACAGAGTCGGACACAACTGAAGCGACTTAGCAGCAGCAGCAGCAGCAGCAACAGCATGTGAGAGGAAAGGAGGAAAGGCACATATATTTTAAAATACCGGCCAAGCCCTGTGCTTAAGCCCTGCATTTCATATGTAATCTTATTTAAGCCTCAACAATAGACCTATCCGGAAAGTATTGTTATTCCCTTTTAACAAATGAAGAAATTGGGTAAGTGACCTGTGGTCTTGATAAGTAACAGAGACAAGATATAAATCCAGGTCTTTAAAAGTCCCTGGCCATTTCTGGACACATTATATTTTAATTCCATATGTTGTCTTGCTCCATGAGGCATCTTAGGGTGCTCATGGGGAGCTGATGCTGGCTTAATAAAAAGCTTTTGGCTACTAGAATCCTGAGATGAAATGGGTTCATAACTTGAATGTGTGATTCCACGTCAGCATCAGTGAACAGAGGTCAGCCTGGATGCTCATATACTTGAGCTCTTCGCCACCCCGTGGACTGTATCCCACAAAGCTGCTTTATCCGTGGGATTCCCCAGGGAAGAATACTGGAGTAGGATTTTCTAATCCAGGAGATCTTCCCAACCCAGGGATCAAACTCGCCTCTCTTGTGCCCCCTAACTTGCAGGTGGATTTTTTACCACTGAGCCACCACAGAGTCAGTTTACAGCATGATTTGACCAAGATGTTTTGGGAGTATTCAGGCGTTAAAGTGAGGGGAGGGAGTGGGAGGTGAGAGGGGAGTGGAGGAGTTAAGTAGACTGGAAGGGTTTTAATGAGCCTTCCAACCGTGAAATTCTATGAATAGTAAGATAGTTTTCAACATGAGAGTTGGTAACATGAGAATTGTGTTGGCCAATGACTTTTCTTTTGTGCATAGATTTTATTTATTTATTCATTGTTAGTTTTGTTTTTTTTTTGCCTCACTGCACAGCATGTGGGATCATAGTTTCCCAGCAGGAATCCACCTGTGCCCCTTGCATTGAAAGTGTGTAGTCTTAACTGCTGGACTGTCAGGGAAGTCCCAAATTTATTTTATTTTATTTAGATATCAGCTTTATTTAGGTACAAGTAGCATATAAAATGGTAGGACTTTGAAAGCAAGTACATTGTGGTAATGTGATGTATGTATGCATTGTGAAAGGATTTCCTCTGTCTAGTTAACATATCCATCACCTCACATGTTTATCTTTTTCTTTGTTTTTTGGTGAGAACATTTACAGTTCAGCTCTCTTTCACTTATACAATACAGTGTTATCAAGTATAGTCACTGTGTTTTATGTTAGAGCCTCAGACCCTATTCATTTTACAGGTATACATTTGAATCCTTTTACCAATCTCTCTCTATTTTCTCCAGGCCCTACCTCCTGGCAAGCACTAAAAGTTTGACTTTATTTATGATTTTATCAGATTCCACATGTGATTGATACCATACAGTATTTCCCCCCCCCCACCTTTGGTTTATTTTACTTAGCATACTGCCCTCAAGGTCCGTCCATGTTGTCACAAGTGGCTGGATTTCCTTCATTTTCATGGCTGAATAATATTTCTTTGTATGTATATGCATACCTGATGCTGGGAAAGATTGAAGGCAGGAGGAGAAGGGGACGACTGAGGATGAGATGGTTGGATAGCATCACCAACTCAATGGATATGAGTTTGAGCAAACTTTGGGAGATGGTGAAGGACAAGGAAGCCTGGTGTGCTGCAGTCCATGGGGTCACAAAGAGTCACACAAGTGACTGAAAGCAACAACAACAGTAGTACATGTATCATAACCTCTTTATCCATTCATGCATTCGTGGGTCCTTGGGTTGTTTCCATATCTTGGCTGTTGTGAATAGTGTTGTGATGATTGTGAGAGTGCAAATATATTTTTGATATCCGGTCTTCATTTCCTTTGGACATACAGTCATCCCTCTGTATCTGCAGGTTCAGCATCTATGGATTCAGTCAACTGTGGATTGAAAATATCCAGGGAAAAAATAATTCTGAAAAGTTTCAAAAAGCAAAACTTGAATTTGCTGCTTGGCAGCAATTATTTGCATAGCATTTACATTGTATTTACAATAATTTACATAGCATTTACAATGTATCAGGTATTATAAGTAATCTACAGATGATTTAAAGTATATGGGGAGGGTGTGCTTAGGTTGTATGCAAATACTATGCCATTTTATATACAGGAGTTGAGCATCCTCGGATTTGGGGTCTTATCCTAGTCCAAGATTTGGGTCCTGAAACCACCCTGTTAATACCCAGGGACATCTGTATACCCAGCAGTGGACTGCTGGATGAAAGGCAGTTCTGTTCTTAATTTTTTGAGGAATGTCCATATTGCCTCCATAGTGGTCACACCAATTTATATTCCCACTGTTGACTGGAAAAAAAAGTGCAATCTGAAAGTTGAGAATTCTGTTTTTTCAGCTGACTTAAACCCGAGAGACAGCCTCTCAGATAGCTCAGAAGGACTGTTTCAAAGAGGTAAGGTAGGAGCCAGGAAAAAATGAGAGTTTTTTGGGAAAAAAAGCCCAAAATGCTCAGGTAGTCGGAACATCGTAAGATAACTGCTATCAACACCACCACCACCACCCAGACATCTCAAGTTAACAAATTTAGTGCTTTTCTACATATGGGAAGAGGCAGGAGTCTGAGCTTATTGAAATTATTCCTTTTTTTTTTTTTGGTGATACACTGTGCACCTTGTGGGATCTTAGTTCCCCAACCAGAAATCGAACCTGTGGTCCCCTGCATTGGAATCACAGCCTTGTCTAACTCAATGAAACTAAGCCATGCCGTATGGGGCCACCCAAGACGGACAGGTCATGGTGGAGAGATCTGACAGAATGTGGTCCACTGGAGAAGGGAAGGGCAAACTGCTTCAGTATTCTTGCCTTGAGAACCCCATGAACAGTATGAAAAGGCAAAAAGATAGGATAATGAAAGAGGACCTCCCCAGGTCAGTAGGTGCCCAATATGCTACTGGAGATCAGTGGAGAAATAACTCCAGAAAGAATGAAGGGATGGAGCCAAAGCAAAAACAACACCTGGTTGTGGATGTGACTGGTGATAGAAGCAAGGTTCGATGCTGTAAAGAGAAATATTGCATAGGAACCTGGAATGTCATGTCCATGAATCAAGGAAAATTGGAAGTGGTCAAACAGGAGATGGCAAGAGTGAACGTTGACATTCTAGGAATCAGTGAACTAAGATGGACTGGAATGGGTGAATTTAACTCAGATGACTATTATATCTACTACTGTGCACAGGAATCCCTCAAAAGAAATGGAGTAGCCATCATAGTCAACAAAAGAGTCCGAAATGCAGTACTTGGATGCAAACTCAAAAATGACAGAATGATTTCTGTTCGTTTCCAAGGCAAACCATTCAATATCACGGTAATCCAAGTCTATGCCCCAACCAGTAACGCTGAAGAAGGTGAAGCTGAACAGTTCTATGAAGACCTACAAGAACTTCTAGAACTAACACCCCCAAAAGATGTCCTTTTCATTATAGGGGACTGGAATGCAAAAGTAGGAAGTCAAGAAACACTTGGAGTAACAGGCAAATTTGGCCTTGGAGTACAGAATGAGGTAAGGCAAAGACTAATAGAGTTTTGCCAAGAGAACGCACTGGTCATAGCAAACACCCTCTTCTAACACAAGAGAAGACTCTACACATGGACATCACCAGATGGTCGACACTGAAATCAGATTGATTATATTCTTTGAAGCCAAAGATGGAGAAGCTCTATACAGTCAACATACCCAAAAAAGATGTCCTTTTCATTATAGGGGACTGGAATGCAAAAGTAGGAAGTCAAGAAACACTTGGAGTAACAGGCAAATTTGGCCTTGGAGTACAGAATGAGGTAAGGCAAAGACTAATAGAGTTTTGCCAAGAGAACGCACTGGTCATAGCAAACACCCTCTTCTAACACAAGAGAAGACTCTACACATGGACATCACCAGATGGTCGACACTGAAATCAGATTGATTATATTCTTTGAAGCCAAAGATGGAGAAGCTCTATACAGTCAACAAAAACAAGACCGGGAGCTGACTGTGGCTCGGATCATGAACTCCTTATTGCCAAATTCAGACTTAAATTGAAGAAAGTAGAGAAAACCACTAGACCATTCAGGTATGACCTAAATCAAATCTCTTATGACTATACAGTGGAAGTGAGAAATAGATTTAAGGGACTAGATCTGACAGAGAGTGCCTGATAAACTGTGGATGGAGGTTTGTGACATAGTACAGGAGACAGGAATCAAGACCATCCCCAAGAAAAAGAAATACGAAAAAGCAAAATGGCTATCTGAAGAGGCCTTACAAATAGCTGTGAAAAGACGGGAAGTAAAAAGCAAAGGAGAAAAGGAAAGAGTCCCATTTGAATGCAGAGTTCCAAAGAATAGCAAGGAGAGATAAGAAAGCCTTCCTCAGCGATCAATGCAAAGAAATAGAGGAAAACAATAGGATGGGAAAGACTAGAGATCTCTTCAAGAAAATTAGAGATACCAAGGGAACATTTCATGCAAAGATGGGCTCAATAAAGGACAGAAATGGTATGGACCTAAGAAGATATTAAGAAGAGGTGGCAAGAATACACAGAAGAACTGTACAAAAAAGATCTTCATGACCTGGATAATCATGATGGTGTGATCACTCACCTAGAGCCAGACATCCTGGAATGTGAAGTCAAATGGGCCTTAGGAAGCATCACTATGAACAAAGCTAGTGGAGGTGATGGAATTCCAGTTGAGCTATTTCAAATCCTGAAAGATGATGCTGTGAAAGTGCTGCACTCAATATGCCAGCAAATATGGAAAACTCAGCAGTGGCCAAAGGACTGGAAAAGTTCACTTTTCATTCCAATCCCAAAGAAAGGCAATCCAAAGAATGCTAAACTACCTCACAATTACACTCATCTCATATGCTAGTAAGTAATGTTTAAAATTCTCCAAGCCAGGCTTCAGCAATACTTGAACCATGAGCTTCCAGATGTTCAAGCTGGTTTTAGAAAAGGCAGAGGAACCAGAGATCAAATTGCCAACATATGCTGGATCATGGAAAAAGCAAGAGAGTTCCAGAAAAACATCTATTTCTGCTTTATTGAATATACCAAAGCTTTTGACTGTGTGGATATCACAATAAACTGTGGAAAATTCTGATAGAGATGGGCATACCAGATCACTTGACCTGCCTCTTGAGAAACCTGTATGCAGGTCAGGAAGCAACAGTTAGAACTGGACATGGAACAACAGACTGGTTCCAAATAGGAAAAGGAGTGTGTCAAGGCTGTATATTGTCACCCCTGTCTCTTATACACATCTTTTTTTTTATATAGTTCTTCTGTGTATTCTTGCCACCTCTTTTTAATATCTTCTGCTTCTGTTAGGTCCATACCATTTCTGTCCTTTATTGAGCCCATCTTTGCATGAAATGTTCCCTTGGTATCTCTAATTTTCTTGAAGAGATCTCTAGTCTTTCCCAT
>SJXQ01003949.1:380371-477962 GCA_006408695.1 Aepyceros melampus | reverse complement strand
ATTCCGAAGTTGCCCTGTAGATTTTACTCAGCGTTGAGATGTTCTTTTGATGAATTTGTAGGGGAGAAAGTGGTCTCCCATCCTATTCCTCCGCCATCTTAGGCACCCTTCAACCAGTTCTTACATTGAAGTTTCCAAAATGCTGTGCTGTGCTTAGTCACTCAGTTGTGTCTGACTCTTTGCAACTCCATAGACTGTAGCCCACCAGGCTCCTTTGTCCATGGGGATTCTCCAGACAAGAACAGTGGAGTGGGTTGCCATGCCCTCCTCCAGGGGATCTTCCCAACCCAGGGATCAAACCCAGGTCTCCTGCACTGCAGGCTGATTCTTTACTATCTGAGCCACCAGGGAAGCCCATGAATACTGGAGTAGGTAGCCTATCTCTTCTCCAGGGGATCTTCCCGACCCAGTAATTGAACCAGAGTCTTCTGCATTGCAGGCAGATTCTTTACCAGCTGAGCTACCAGGGAAGCCCAGAGTTTCCAAAATAATGATATTCAAATGCTACTATTTCTTTCCAGTGTGCTAGCCAGCATCCATCTCAAAGAACTTTTGTCACCCTTCCTCTGTCTTTTGAATATCACTATAGACTTAGAGATTTTCATTTCTTTAAATGTTACAATTAATTACACTTACTATTCACAATAATGCTTCAGTTCAATTCAGTTCAGTCGCTCAGCTGTGTCCGACTCTTTGCGACCCCATGAATCGCAGCATGCCAGGCCTCCCTGTAATGCTTAAGTTGTCCCAAATAGAGCCAGTAAGAGCATGCTTAAGCAAGCTCTTGTGTGTCATTAACATGCTCATATTATGAGCACTTCCTTGATTTTTAGCATAAGCAAAGGTTCCAATTTTCATTGCATGTTCCTATAGATCTGAGCACAGGTTTTACAAAATATTCGCAAATTCTTTGACATACTCCCTGTTTAAGACCTCACTGGTGTTATATAAGCATGACCTGAAAATGGACAACTTTAGGACAACTTCTGCTTTCTCCTGATCATTATAGAGTTTTGTGGAAAATGTTATCTTTAGAAAAACAGTAAAAATGGATAATACTTAATGCCAGTGGGCTTTAGTTTCCTTATGTGCCGCCTGTCACAAGATACACTGGTACCATCATTTTGGATTGCCTTTTTTTTTTTTTAAACATTTAGCATGGTATTTGCTGGCACATACTAGGCAGTCAATACACAAGAGTAACCATTATTTATGTACAATCTTTTTTTTTTGACTGTGCCATGCGGCGTCTTAGTTCCTCACCAGGGGCCCTAACCACTGGATGGCCAAGGAGTTCAGTACAGCTCAGTCACTCAGTTGTGTCCGACTCTTTGTGACCTCATGGACTGCAGCACGCCAGGCCTTCCTGTCCATCAACAACTCTTGGAGTTTACTCAAACTCATGTCCATTGAGTTGGCGATGCCATCCAATCATCTCATCCTGTCATCCCGTTCTCCTCCCATCTTCAATCTTTCCCAACATCAGGGTCTTTTCAAATGAGTCAGTTCTTCACATCAGATGGCCAAAGTATTGGAGTTTCAGGTTTAACATCAGTCCGTCCAATGAATATTTGGGACTAATTTCCTTTAGGATGGACTGGTTAGATCTCCTTGCAGTCCAAGGGACTCTCAAGAGTCTTCTCCAACACCATAGCTCAAAAGCATAGATTCATTGGCACTCAGCTTTCTTCACAGTTCAGCTGTCACATCCATACGTGACTACTGGAAAAACCATAGCTTTGACTGGATGGACCTTTGTTGGCAAAGTAATGTCTCTTCTACTTAATATGCTGTCTAGGTTGGTCATAACTTTTCTTCCAAAGAGCAAGCATCTTTTAATTTCATGGCTGCAGTCACCATCTGCAGGAGCCCCCCCAAAATAAAGTCTGTCATTGTTTCCCCATGTATTTGCCATGAAGTGATGGGACCAGATGCTATGATCTTAGTTTTCTGAATGCTGAGTTTTAAGCCAACTTTTTCACTCTCCTCTTTCACTTTCATCAAGAGGCTCTTTAGTTTTTCTTCACTTTCTGCCATAAGAGTGGTGTCATCTGTGTATCTGAGGTTATTGATATTTCTCCCAGCAATCTTGATTCCAGCTCGTGCTTCATCCAGTCCAACGTTTCTCATGATGTATTCTGCATATAAGCTAAATAAGCAAGGTGACAATATAACAGCCTTGACATACTCCTTTCCCAATTTGCAACCAGTATTTTGTTCCATGTCCAGTTCTAACTGTTGCTTCTTGACCTGCATACAGATTTCTCAGGAGGCAGGTCAGGTGGTCTGGTATTCCCATCTCTTTCAGAATTTTCCAGTTTGTCCTGATGTGATCCACACAAAAGCTTTGGCATAGTCAATAAAGCAGAAGTAGATGTTTTTCTGGAACTCTCTTGCTTTTTCTGTGATCCAACGGATGTTGGCAATTTGATCGCTGGTTCCTCTGCCTTTTCTAAATCCAGCTTGAACATCTGGAGGTTCACGGTTCACGTACTGTTGACACCTTCCAAGTGTTGGGGGGCAGGTTCCCTGTTCACAAGGCTCCGACTCCCTGATGCCTCCACTCAGTGCCACTCAGGAGACGCTCCCAGTAACCCATCTTGTTGGCTATTCTCCGACTGAGTCTTCCTTCCTAGTAACAAGCTCCATCGCCAAGGGGATGGATGTGATGTCACAATCGGGAGCACTCGCCCTGGAAGCGGTCTGGACTTTCCGTACCTGCAGCGGCCGAGAGACAGCCCCGGTGCCGGGTCCCAGCCTTTTCTGGGAGGGGAAGGGGAAGGGGAAGAAGACGCGAGAGGGTTCCGACCACTCTCCGCCGTGTGGGCCATTTTGGATTGTTAATGCAAAGCGCTGGTCAGAAAAAACTCACAACTTTCAGCCCAGTCATCCCACTCCAAGGAAGCTACTCCAAAGAAACAAAGAAAAAAGCATATCTAGAAAACTGTTCATTACAACTCAAAAAGGTAAACTTTGCATAGTCCCAGGTATATATTATGCACTGAAAAATATTTGTTGAAAAGCTAAATGTGTGCAAGAGTCTGATAATGATTGACTAGATTTTGATACATGAAAAATATGGGGGGAAAGGTGGATTCTAGCTCCTTTCCTCTTGAACATGAGCTAGCTCTTGATGACTCAGTTCTAACAAACAGGATGCATCCGCTGTTACCTTTCTGAGACCCGGTCATGGAAGGAGCTGCAGCTTATTGCTGACTTGCTTTCTTTGGAAAAATATTCCTTCGAAGTTTTGAGCAACATGTAAGTCTAGTTTCCCTGATGCTACAAGGGGCAGAGGTCACATGAGGATGGAAAAAACAAAAAACATTCAAAGAACCCTAGATATTCTTGCCCCCTGGTTTTCCAGTCCTTGGCTTTTTTTGGCTTTTCCTAGCATCATCTGTCAGACAAGGAGTCAAAAGATTCCAACTCCAGCCAGCACTGAGAGGAGCGGTGTTAAGTTAACCCTGCTGAGTTTTGCCCAAAATGCAGATTGATGAGTACTAGTGTTGCCGTTGTTTTGGAAGCTACTAAATCCTGAAACGGTTTATTGTACAGCCATAGCTGACTGAAACAATCTAATACCAGTCAACTTTTAAAGGAGCACTGTTTTCTATTAATGGGAAATGGTGTTAGAAATAAAATTTGAGTGCTGGCATTTGCTCATTGCTCCTGGGCACTTTTGATTCCAAATCTTTTTAGTACACACGGTGGGGAAAATGTATTCCAAATGTATATGTTTGTGTTTATATTTCTAATTTACCATTAAAGGAGTTTTTCACTACTTTTACTTCATTACCACATCTTTTTTACCCTGAAAATCTTACTTTGAAATATCATTAATGTATTTAATATATCTGCTTCCCTGGTGGCACAGATGGTAAAGTGTCTTCCTGCAATGTGGGAGACCTGGTTCGATTCTTGGGTCTGGAAGGTCCCCTGGAGAAGGAAATGGCAATCTACTCCAGCACTCGTGCCTGGAAAATCCCATGGATGGAGGAGCCTGGTAGGCGACAGTACATGGGGTTCCAAAGAGTCAGACATGACTGAGCGACTTCATTTTCACTTTCACAGTACCAGGTGGCACTAGTGGTAAAGAACCTGCCTGCCAATGTAGGAGATATAAGAGATGCTGATTCGACCCCTGGGTCAGGAAGATCCCCTGGAGGAGGGCTTGGTAGCCCACTCTAGTATTCTTGGAGTGGACAGTGGAGCCTGGTGGGTTATAGTCCATAGGGTCGCAAAGAGTTGGACACGACTGAAGCACCTTAGCACTCCTCCTCAGTAACATACCCTACTACTAAGATATAGTAAAAGTATTACTATTAGCATTTCTAAAGCTGTATATTGTCACCCTGCTTATTTAACTTCTATGCAGTGTACATCATGAGAAACGCTGGGATGGAAGAAGCACAAGCTGGAATCAAGATTGTTGGGAGAAGTATCAATCACCTCAGATATGCAGATGACACCACCTTTATGGCAGAAAGTGAAGAGGAACTCAAAAGCCTCTTGATGAAAGTGAAAGTGGAGAGTGAAAAAGTTGGCTTAAAGCTCAACATTCAGAAAACAAAGATCATGGCATCTGGTCCCATCACTTCATGGGAAATAGATGGGGAAACAGTGGAAACAGTGTCAGACTTTATTTTGGGGGGGCTCCAAAATCACTGCAGATGGTGATTGCAGCCATGAAATTAAAAGACGCTTACTCCTTGGAAGAAAAGTTATGACCAACCTAGATAGCATATTCAAAAGCAGAGACATTACATTGCTGACTAAGGTCTGTCTAGTCAAGGCTATGGTTTTTCCAGTGGTCATGTATGGATGTGAGAGTTGGACTGTGAAGAAAGCTGAGTGCCAAAGAATTGATGCTTTTGAACTGTGGTGTTGGAGAAGACTCTTAAGAGTCCCTTGGACTGCAAGGAGATCCAACCAGTCCATTCTGAAGGAGATCAGACCTGGGATTTCTTTGGAAGGAATGATGCTAAAGCTGAAACTCCAATACTTTGGCCACCTCATGCAAAGTGTTGACTCATTGGAAAAGACTCTGATGCTGGGAGGGATTGGGGGCAGGAGTAGAAGGGGATGACAGAGGATGAGATGGCTGGATGGCATCACCGACTCAATGGACGTGAATCTGAGTGAACTCCGGGAGTTGGTGATGGACAGGGAGGCCTGGCGTGCTGCGATTCATGGGGTCGCAAAGAGTTGGAAACGACTGAACAACTGAACTGAACTGAAAGCATGATTGTTAATAATAAACCTACTGAATCAATTTATTGATTTTTGTGCAATTCTTTTGGTTTGTTTTTAGAATATTCCCTAGGAATATACACAGTCATAGTATAGAGTTGAGAATCACTTGAACTCATTCTTTTCTTTTAGTGGATATGTGATCAGTTTGCTGTAAACTTTAGGTTCACTATTGTTTGGTTCAGTTTTAGATTTTGCCTTTATTCTTTCTTATTTAACTTTATTTTTAAACGTATAAACCTTTCCATGGTTCAGAAGTCAAGGCTACATAACATGTTAACTCAACCCTTCCACACTATTCTCACATACATTCTAAAGTTGTTCAGTTGTTAAGTCTTGTTTGATTCTTTATGACCCCATGAACTGCAGCATGCCCTGTCCTTGACTATTCCTGGAGTTTGTTCAGACTCACATCCATCAAGTCAGTGATGCCATCCAACCATCTCATCCTCTGTCATCCCCTTCTCTTCCTGCCCTCAATCTTTCCCAGCATCAGGGTCTTTTCCAATGAGTCAATTCTTCCCATCAGGTGGCCAAATTATTGGAGCCTCAGCTTCAGCATCAGTCCTTCCAGTGAATTTTCATGGTTTGTTTCCTTTAGGACAACTGGCTTCATCTCCTTGTTGTCCAAAGGACTCTCAAGAATCTTCTCTAGAACCACAGTTAGAAAGCATCAGTTCTCTGGCACTCAGCCTCCTTTATGGTCCAACTCTCACATTCATACATGACTACTGGAAAAACCATAGCTTTGACTAGATGGACATTTGTCAGCAAAATATTGTCTCTGCTTTTTAATATGCTGTTTAGGTTTGTCATAGCTTTTCTTCCAAGGAGCAAGTGCCTTCTAATTTCATGGCTGCAGTCACTGTCCACAATGATTTTGGAGCCCAAGAAAATAAAATCTGTCACTGCTTTCACTTTTTCCCTGCCTATTTACATTGAAGTTCATGCAACTAAGTTCAAGGATACCATGAACTTAGTTTTTTCAAAGTTTAGTTTTAAGCCAGCTTTTCACTCCTCTTTCACCTTCATCAAGAGGCTCTTTAGTTCCTCTACTTTTTGCCATTAGAGTACCATTATATCCTAAAGTAAACATTTTAAAAATAAATATATTCATTTGTTTCTCCTTGGTCTTTCCTATAAATATGTACTCATTTTAAAAACTTCTTATAGAAAAATGATAATAATCTTACTTTTTTTCACCTGGTAATATAACTTAGAATTCAGTTTAATCTGCTCATGGAACTATCTCGCATTCTTTCCACAGACTATTATATTCAGCCATATTGATCTACAGTCATGTATTCAACCAGTCATTTTGGGGGGCATTTTATTACCACTCCTTTGCTACAACAAAAACTTTAGTAAGATGTGACTTTCTGCATGTTTGATTATGGCTGTGGTGGTGGTTGTGTTGTTTTGTGGAGATCTGTCTCCCAGGTCAATTGCAAGAAGTGATATTTGGGGATCAAAAAGCAAATGCACATACAAGTTTATGGAATGATACCAAATTTTCCCTTTTAGCACTTGTACTATTTTGCATTCCAGCTCATACATTTGATTGCCTGTTTCTTCATAGTTTTATGAAGTAAAAGTATATTGTCAAGTTTTTAGACTTTTGCTGTCACTTTTACCCATCTGATGGTATCTCAATGACTGGTCATAATTTTTCTTTCATTATTACTAAAATATAGTTTTATATGTTTAAAAGATATTTATGTTTCTCTTTTGTAAACTATTCATGTCCTTTATCTGTTCTTCTATCAGATTTAGTATTTTTTGTCTTACTTTTTAAGACTTCTTTATGTATCAATTGGTGTAAGTTGCAAAAATATTCTTTTGACTTTGCCTGTGGCATCTTTTACCCTAAAATTTTATTTAATGAAGTTTGTCATTCTTTGTGGTTCTGCCTCCTGATTTTGAATCATAGATCAAATATCCTGAGCTTATTAACTTACCAAAGTTTTCTATTAGGCATTTTAGATTTTATTTTTTTACTTTGTGATCTTTGATCCCTTTGGAGTTTGATACCTGATGTGAGGTGCGCGTCCAGCTTTACGTGTTTTCCAAGTGGCCGTTCAGTTGTCCCAGCACCATTTACTCAAAAGCCAGGATTTTCTCAGTGATATCTGATGCTACACCAATCATATAGCAAACATCATTATGTAGCTTTTCCTTTCTGGACCTTCTACTCTCTTCCATTGATTTATTTTTCTAATCATGGGTGAACACCACACTATTTTCACTATAGGTACCTTATTGTATGTCCTAACACTTACTGACACATGTTTTGGAGATATTTTTCTCTAGCTATTTTGGCAAGTTTACTTTTTTCATATGAACTTTTAGAAATACTTGTCTAGAAAGAAAAACAAGGTAATATTTTAGTGAGCTTACCCTAAATTTATATGTGTGCTTAAGGCAAATTCATATTTTTCTGCTCTTTAGTAAGTCCTGTCCAAGAATGAGTGCCCAAGTCTACTTTTGTGCCTTTCAGGAGTATCTGCAATTTCACCCAAACAAGTTTTACATATATGTTGTTGAGTTTATTCTTAAGTATTTTATCTTTATGTTACTACTGCTAGTGGAGGTTTCTTTTCCTTTATATCTTGTAACTGAGTATTCTTTATTTCTAAAAGCCAAATTCACCATGGAGAAATGAAACAAAAATGTCTAAATTGGGGAAAATCTTGTCATAGTCATGGAAATAAATTGCTTTTTGAAACTCAGAAACTATAGAGACATGAAACTCAAAAACTGTAAAGACTGTGTTTCTCTATTTAAAAAATTTTAAAACCTCTATACAAGAAAATATTATAAACATAGTTGAATACATATGACCAGCTCAGGAGAATATCAGACCAAAATAGCAAAGTACTAATTTACTTAATCATAAAGAATTACTAAATATCAGTATGAAAAATACCAATAACCCAACAGGAAAATAAACTAAATTCACAAATAGATTATTCATGTATCTAGAACCATAAACTGTGCAGAAGCATATAACAAGGTAACAACAATAAAAAAGTAATAACAATGATAAGTAGCAGTAAATTTCAAAATGCTTACCTTGTGTCAGATACTGCTCTAAGTTCTTCACCCATATTAATGTATTAAAACCTCACACAAACATTTTGAGCTGGCATGACTATCATCCCCACTCTACCAATAAGAAAGTTATTGATCAGAAATAAGATTATTATAAATAAGGATAGACAGGCAAATTGATTAATCATTTTTGAAGCAGAAGCTGAAATATTTTTACCAGTCACATTGACAAATGTAAAAAAAGTCTAATAATACACAGTGTTGCTGAAAGTACAATGACCCTGTTAGCCTCATGCATTTTGGGGAGAGTACTAACTTTGGTGATCTCTTAACAGCCTCTACCAACTTGTTAAATGCATGTATCACTTAAAAAAAATTTCTTTTGGTTGTGCTGTGTGGCCTTAGCTCTCCAACCAGGGATCAAGCCTGTACCCCCTAAAGTGGAAGCATGGAGTCTTAACCACTGGACCACCAGGGAAGCCCCTGATATCATTTTTCAGCCATGAGAATTTCTGATAGGAATTTCTCAGAAATAGAGTTTAATATGCATGCAAATATGAAAGTACAAGAATTTCCATGATGGCAATTTTTTTTCTAGTTGGAAAAGACTAAAATAATGCTCCTGCCTGGTAGTAAATAAAGTGTTACCTGTAGACAATGAACCTCTTGACAGTATCATTATTATGAAGTCCATCCCAATATACTGGTGATGGCAAGAGGTCAAACATCTTAAGGGAAAATGGCAATGTGTGGAATTGTGGATGGCCTTCTCCACAATAAAGCAAAGTGCTTGCAAATGCATGTGAAGTTTCTGGAAAGGATACAGGAAACTCAGCATTGTCTCTGGAGAGGGGACTGAAGGTCTCAGGTGGAAGAGAGCTTTACTTTTCATTATGTTGTAATTTTTTTTTTTTTTTTTTGCCATATACAAGTATTACTTCAAAACTCGGAAAGAAAATACTAGAGACAGAGAGAGAGAAGGTTTAAAATACGTTCAGCCCTTGGGATAGGCATCCAAGTCTCCCACTGTGGCTACCGTGAAGGGAGTCATGTGCTTTGTGGTATTCTAGTTTTGTCTGTGTATTATAGTTAGACAGATGTTGTATCCTCACATTTAAATTCAGGGTCTCTCTACTGACTTCTGACTGTTCAGGACTCATAGGAACATTTGCTAAATTGGTTGAGAGGGTTATGAGCTCAGCCTGTATTTGACTAGAAATATGATACTGTGAGACAAGCTTCAGAGTTGATCCAGGCAATTGGAGCTGCAATTGTTTATAAATTGAAGCAATGCTTTGAAGCTGAGGGTTTCTTTTACAGACCAAGAAGCCTGCTCAGTAGGTGGGATTCCACTAGCTTTTGGTTCACTTGCAAAAGCTTTCTGCCAAATGCAAAATCCACATAATAAGCAGTTTTCAAACTATATCCCTAGAGACCAAGCTTGTTAAAATTGTTCTACCCTAAATAAATGTGTATCTGAAAGACTGGGGAAAATACTTATTTCACAGTTATGTTTTGGCCCTAGGGACGATGCAGAGAGCCTCCTGTTGAATGAGGACAAGCCTAAGGGACATAGTAGCTGGTAGTGGTCAGTCCCGGCCCAGTGTTGCTGAATGTGTTTTTCCTGCTGGAAGAGGACAGGCTCATCAAAGGTGCAGATGGCACCAAGCACTTGGGAAGGAAGCAACATTTTGGAGACAAGAACAGAATTCATATTCTGTTAGTAAATTGGAAAGGTGAAGAAGAGAAACAAACAGAGGAGGGAAAATATGAGAAGCACAGAAGATGCCAAAGAGGTAAAGGCCAAAATCTAGGTGAACTGCTTACAATTAAATCTAAGGGTCAGAGTAGATGATCAATTAGAAATTGACAGTAGACAATCAATAGAAAATCAATTCTGTGAACCACAGATGATGGAAGAAAACCATTCTTGCATACCAAGAGCTAGTCAGGCATCATTTTGAGGTATCTTAGTATTTCTGGAGTCTGATGTCTGTCTGGAATTATATTTGCAAAATCAGACATGGTGATACAGTTGAGAATTATGACTGAAAAGGAACTATATGAGCAGGAAATATGTACAGAGATTTCTAAGAAGTATCATGTAACTGACTTTTGGGAGGGTGCCTTAACCACGAGTTGCTCAACGTTCATGTCAGAGTGTTGCAGAAACCAGTAATCGAGAAACCAATCACCACACTTGGAGAGTGGGAGAACTCAGGCTTATCACACTGGCGGACCCAGAGGAGTTAACACCCCAAATTCCGAGCCCTGAACACAGGGGTTACAGAGTGTTTATAGACACACTTTAGTGGGCAACACTAGCTGTTAATAGGCTGGTTTAAACTAAGGGGTTTCGAGCACACAGGAACAGTGCTCAAGGCGAGGAGGGGGATGTCTGACCTTTACATGGACAGGCATGATTAGGCACGTTTGCAGGGGCTGGGCAATTGCAAAGAGCAGGACAAGGGTGAGTGAGATAAGCTCCAGTTCCTAGTATTGTGAGTCTCCCCTTTCCAAGACTATGTGACCTATGTGATCCTTTTGCAAGGAGCAAGCTGAGTTACACAGGCAGAATGAATAGGAGGTTATGTAAAATTTTAACTTTTCCTCTTCAAGGGCCCCATTATATTTTAATGGTGATAAAGTAAGCCTCCGGAGAAGGCAATGGCACCCCACTCCAGCACTCCTGCCTGGAAAATCCCATGAAGGAGGAGCCTGGTAGGCTGCAGTCTATGGGGTCACTAAAACTGAGCGACTTCACTTTCACTTTTCACTTTCATGCATTGGAGAAGGAAATGGCAACCCACTCCAGTGTTCTTGCCTGGAGAATCTCAGGGACGGGGGAGCCTGGTGGGCTGCCGTCTATGGGGCCGCACAGAGTCGGACACGACTGAAGTGACTTAGCAGCAGCAGCAGCAGCAGTAGCAGCAGCAGCAGTAGCAGCAGCAGCAGCAAAGTAAGCCTCAGTCCTAATTCAAATGGCTCTGGAAGTAGATTAAGGATATAATTGTTTCTGTATTATAGATTCTCATGGAACTCTATATTTCTTATTCGTAACACTTGGTATAATGGTAAATAATTATTTCCACAAATATTTACTGAGCACCTACTGAGCGCCAAGCACTAGTCTAGGCAATAAGTATATGCAATCTCTTAAATTCTTTTTTCAAATTTCAAAATTTTTATAGACTTCATCTCTTCCTTGAAGTAATATATCTTATACAGCTAGTAAAAGTCAGGCGACCCTCTCTGTTTGACCTGGAGATCTCTTTGTCCACATCTGGAAGATTACTAGTTACATTTTTTTTAATCTTCCAGGTTGCCACAGGAGATTGCTTTCCAAACATTTTCATAATTATATAGAATGCCTCCCATTTTCACAGTTTCCTGTAGCTCTTTCCTTGACATTTTCCCAGCCCTTTGCCCATTTCCAGAGATAAAAGCTAAAATAAATGTCACTGACTTTAACAACTCACTCCTGGCATCAATTTCTGCATATGCCATGCTTTGCCACACACACACAAAAAGTACCACACCATAAACCACAAACACACTGGCTTAAAATAGAAAGTCAGCACGAGCCACGGGTTAGCTGGGCAGCGCATGCTGGTCTCCGGTCAGCTTCAGGTTGGTCAGGCAGCTTTACTGATACAGAATGGATTCAGTGTGGGTAAGTGCAGTGACTTTTTTATTCTCCAGTGAGGCAACCCAGGCTGGTAATTAAAGCAATCAAAGAGCAGCAATAGAGACAAAATGGACAAGAGCTCTCTGCTTGCCTCACTTTTGTCAAAACAAATCTGATGGCTGAACTCACAAAGAGCAGAGAGCTCTCCTCCACCTCTAGGTGAGAGCAGATTCCAAGTCACATGAGGAGGGGCAAACAACTGATGCTGTGAACGCAGTAAAGCTGCCAAAGAGATGATTGGTGTATTCCATGCCCCCTCTAAAATTATAGTGTCTTGATTGTGGTGTATGTGGCAGGAAATCGTCAAATTCTGGCTCTCTGTGGAGGTCAAGACAACAAAATATTCTGGTTGACCAGATGAAAGACATGAGAGAAAGAGAAAAAAAAAAACTGACCTTGACAAAAGTGTGGTCTGAGTATGTGGGAGGATAGATTTGGTACTAATCGAGGTAGAAAAAGTGGACAATGAACAGGTGAGAAGGACTTTCATTTAGACATTATTCCAGCTAGGGCAGCTGCAAACCAAGCCACCTCAAACTGCAAGGGCTTATGACAACAACTGTGTTGACATGGCTCACATATCTGAGGTTTGGGCAGAACTTGGGAGAACAGCCTATCTTTGCCCCACTTGGCATCAGCTAAAATGGCTTGAAGGCAGGGCTGGAATCTCATAAAGACTTGCTGTCTCAACACATCTAGGGGTTGATGCTGGGAAGACTCCAACAACTAGGGGCTAGAAGAGTTGGGGTCCCCCATGCCTCTCCATCATTGGGTGGTCCCGATAGGACAGCAACTTCAGGGTAGCCAGATTTCTTAAGCATCAATTTAGGACTCCCAAGATGTGTATATTAAGGAGAGGGCACACTGGGCATAAGCTTATAAAACTCATTAGCTTTTCCAAACTCATCTCAGGAGGCTCACAGTATCATCTCTCCTGCATTAAATTCATTAGAAGTGAGACCCTGGGTCAGTCCACTTTCAAGGAAAGGGGGTTTCAACTCTACTTTGGAGGTGACTCAAATCACTAGTGGGCATTTTTTTTTCAAGCCCTGACAAAGGTCACATGCAAGATACCCACTAGACTTTCAAGTAGAGATGATAAGGAGAAGGCTCCTGTTTCTAGTCTGGAGTTCAGAGCAGAAACCCAAGACATAAATTCGAGAGCCAGAGGAAAGGCCCGTGGATTGTGTCTTGGGATACTCCAAACTTAAAATATGGTGAGATGAGGCACATGTAGTCAAGGAGGAAAGAATTAACAGTAAAAAGAAAACTGTTGGAGAAAACCCAAGAAGCTGTAAACTCCAAGAGGCAGGAACTGTATTATCTCTTTGTGAATTTCCAGCACAGTATTTGAAGAAACTCAAAATAAAATACATTTTAGATGAATAAACATTGAACTATATGAAGATTTAGGGTATGGGCTCAGTATCTGTGAGGATGAGAAACAGAAACACATGGAGAAGGAAATGATAGTAAGGAGTCTAATTCTTGGTACAAACACAGAGCACGTAGAATGCATTTCTGGAATCCTACAGTCTGTCTGGGTCAGCCAGTGTATCACAGGGGCTTTCTGGAGGCTCAGATGGTAAAGAATCCAACTGCAATGTGGGAGACCTAGGTTCAATCCCTGGGTTTGGAAGATCCCATGGAGGAGGACATGACAAGTCACTCCAGCAGTCTTGCCTGGAGAATCCCATGGACAGAGGAGCCTGGTGGGCTACAGTCCATGGGGTCGCAAAGAGGTCGGACACGGCTGAGTGACAAAGCGCAGCACAGCACAGTGAATCACAGAGGTGGCATCTGACATACAGGGAGAGAAGAAGCCCTCCAAGGAAGGGAGGCAGCAGAGAAAGAAATCAACCACAGGACCTCGAGGAATAGAGCTCCTCACCATGCCCCTACCCCCAGCCTCCCGACAATCTGGTTCCTGCTTAGCTTTCCAGCCTCAGTTTACCTCTTGTTCTCTCCTTGGTTTCTACGTCTAGCCATAATGGGACCCTTTCTTTTCCAAAATGACTGTGCTGGTTTATGGCATAACAAGGGTTTCCCTGCTGGCTCAGTTGGTAAAGAATCTGCCTGCAATGAAGGAGACCAACTACAACGCGAGAGACCCGGGTTCCATCCCTGGGTCAGGAAGATCCCCTGGAGAAAGAAATAGTGACTCACCCCAGTACTCTTGCCTGAAAAATCCCATGGACAGAGGAGCATGGCGCGCTGCAGTCCAGCGGGTGGCAAGAATCAGATATGACTTAGCGACTAAACCACCAACACCATGGCATAACAAGGTTTATTTTAAAAAGCACTATTGGACATGCTCTGTCACATTTGGGGTGTGTCTGCTCCCTGGCCTCATCTATGCCTGTTTCTTGGTCTGGGAACATGCATGAAGGGGAAGCAAGGGAGAATGAAGTTGAGGCTTAGCACAGCAGTCCCCAAACTTTTGGCACCAGGGACTGGTTTTTGTGCACGACACATTTTCCACAGGGCGGGGGATAATGTGAGTGATGGTTTAGGTGGTAATGCCAGCCCTGAGGCGTGTGGGGAACGGCAGATGAAGCTTCTTTCACCAGCCCACCACTCACCTCCTGCTGTGTGGCCTGATTCCTAATAGGAACCAGTAGAGGTCTGTGGCCAGGGGTTGAGGACCTCTAGTCTAGCATATTAAGGCCAATAGCTAAAAGAATAGCTAGGTTGAGAACAAAAAATAAGAAGAAAGCATAGACTGAGTATGTATAATGTTCAATTAATTCTCACAATGTCCATGTAAGCATTGTATTAGCTCCATTTTATACAGTAGAAAATAGAAGTAATTTTTCCTAAGTCACATAGCTAGTGGTCAGATCTAAGGCTTTGAAGCAGTGAATATTATAGGTGTGTGAACTCAGGCATGAGAAGACAGTGGTTCCTGATCAGGAAACCCAGCTGTTCGAAATTAGTTTTCAAAGCAGGAATTAGTTATCAAAATTATAAGTCCAATACCAGTGTCTTGGAAGGTAAGCCAAGACAAGTTCCTGGGAAAGTAGCAATTCAGGTTCTGTACATGTGAACAAATGAAATCACAGTTGATATTCTAGTAGAATTACAGTACCTGCATGGGTGCTTTTGAATAGCATCTGGAGATAGCATTTGCATTTCATATGTTTGTGATAATTAGCCATTTTGAGAGGTAGTGTTGGTGGAGATAATTACACAACTGCACATATATTTATAGTTCCCTATACAATCATAGGTGAGCAGAACACTTCAGTGTTCAATTAATGACTGTTTAAATAATAGTCTGAACCACTGGATCAGCTCTCTTGTCGAGATAATATACCTTTGCAAAATAACTGCAGGAGTGCGGAGAAAAGCTTGTTGGAAACCATGGCTTTATAATGGCTAAGAGTGGGAAACGTGGTCCACAGTGATGTGACCTGAGGGTAATATACAGAAAGTCTTCTAATGCAGGAGAGGGCTCTGATAAACAAAAGGATGTTGTGAGAATCACTAGGCATTATGGAGAGGGATGGGACGATAAAGAGAGATAGTTTTTGTCCTCCAAGAGCTTACAACATGTACTGGCAGTCCCAGGTGCCCAAACTCAGGTGTAAGAGAGGAGTTAGAAAGTGAGAATTACCCTTTCAAATCTCCCATAACAGAGAAATCACCATGGGTTGGCGGTAACTTGGGAAGGAATCCCAGGGACTGGGAAGAATATAGTATACTCAGGGCATGGTGAGTGGCCAAGTCTAGCTCAGAGGAAGGATTCATTCTGTCCATCACTAGAACTTGAACTTGAGTGAAAGACTGGGCCTAGGGTTAGCGTTTGGACTCAGTATGTTGAAGAAATTTATGCAGAGATGTGATAATGAAGTAAGCTTTATTGGCAGACTAAGCAAAATGTTTTGGTCCTTCTATTATTTTTTTTTTTCTTTTACTCCTCCCAATCTAGAAAATAACATAATTGGAATCTATGTCCCATTGAAATAACCTATTGTCATTTTCTATATGTTAGGATTCCCCTACCTTAAATGGCTCTTCATAATCCAAGGGAAGATATATTTCTTGGGTAAGCCATAGTTACCACATTATGGAACTCTGAACCTCCATATTCAATTCTAATTTTAAAACAAATTCCCTTCTGTATAACCAAATCAGACCATCCACTGGTTTTATATTTTATTAGCAGAAAAATAAAAGGAAAGCAAGGTACCAATCCTTTGGGGAAATGCTATGATGTGATAAAATTCGAAGAAACAAAAGTTTGTAGGCCAAGTAACTCAAAGTTGTTTTACAACTTTCAGAACAAATTCCACCTTTCCTGGGTAAGGATCCATGAATAATGACTTTGTTCTACAGCTGATTAGTGTTGAAACCGGCTCTCAGGCAACTAAGTCAAGTAAAAAATAACTAATGAGAAAGATGCATATAAAACACACAGTCAGTGTCCAGCTCGTAGTAAGTATTGGTGACACTATTTTTAACTACAAAGATCAGTCTCAACTGACCGCTTGGTTCAGTGTCAAGGAGCATCCACGGTGTTACTACACAATCTTTTCATTCATGAGAAACTCTTAAGAATGGCCTGAAGTAGAGTAAACAGAATTAGCACATGCATGCATGCATGCATGCACACACACACACACACACACACAACCAGAGAAAGGAGTGAGAAATAGCGGGGCTATACTGATATCAATTTGGCCAAAACCAGGTCATTTTTTGGTAATGCAGTCTGCTGCCACATTTCACAGATCTTGTCAAGCATGTGGGTCTGAGTCTGAGAAGAAGGTGGGCTAGCGAGGAGGACCACAAAGTGAAGGTCAAAGCAGAATGTGGTCAACCTCAGTTTCTTTGGATATAGGGGATACTGAGACCTACAGGCTTACTTGGGTGGCACGGGTAGGAATGATGCTACTCATCCTTTTCATATTTGAACTTAAAAAAATTAGTTGCAGGTAACTGCGAGAAGCAAAGTTAGGAGTTAACTGAAGAACACAAGGACTTTTTCATACTGAGGGGACTTGATTTTATGAGCCTAAACCAGCCTGATTGCTTAAATTCTCTCTGAATAAAATAGAGCTGAAATCAAGAGATAGCCACTGTCAGTTGCTAGCTCAGAATTGTTTCAGGCTTCAGACTAAATGCCATCAGCCTTTATTTGGGACCCCTTTACCTCAGTTCCTTTTAAATCACAGCCACCATTGTACATCTTCCATATGGCAGGCATTGTGCAAGGCACTTTATATTTATTATTCCATATTTATAATACTCCCATGGTATACTGAATATTATTACAGTCATTTTTATAAAATGAGACTTAGAGAGGTAACATTGATGATTCCTAATTCATATGTGGGGATACCCCACATACAAGACTGGCTGTGAGAATTACACAAGGAGTTGATTGGAACACAGATTCTTTGGCTTTATACTTAGAGACTTTTTGTTAGAGATTACGACCTTTTGCTCAAAAATCTGTTTATTTAAAAAGTTACTTGGTTTTCTAGAAAATTCAGAAGGGTTGGATTCAGAGGCAATAGACTAGGTTACTCACATTGTTCGTAAGTCGTGAAGTGAGAGTTTGAATACAGATCTCTCTCTCTTGACAGCCCACGCTCTATTTATGTAGTCCTATTTTCCCTGCTCTACCTGGTACATTCTCAGCTACTTTCATGGATCACTTGGACTTCAGCTATGTTACTCTGGCTCCACTTTGGACCTCTTGCCTTTATATGATGATCTGATAGAAGAGCTATACTGTCGCATTTGCTGAAGAATTATTCAGTTCAGTTCAGTTGCTCAGTCATGTCCAATTCTTTGCAACTGCATGGACTGCAGCCACCAGCCTTCCCTGTCCATCACCAACTCCCAGAGCTTACTCAAACTCATGTCCATCGAGCCAGACATGATGCCATTCAGCCATCTCATCCTCTGTTGTCCCCTTCTCTTCCTGCCTTCAGTCTTTCCCAGCATCAAGGTATTTTCCAATGAGTCAGTTCTTCACATCAGGTGGCCAAAGTATCAGAGTTTCAGCTTTAGCATCAGTCCTTCCAATGAATATTCAGGACTGATTTATCAGCAGCTTACTGATCCAGAGGCCCAGATCCCCAAAGTGATTCTGTGTGATCCATTTGATGTCTCAATATCCACATATTGACCACAGTATCACATAGTAGGTCATGGACAATAGAGCTGAATTATGATAAGGACAGGAGGCTTCAAAAAAGCTGCAATTCTCAGAAAACACCATGTTTTATTTTCTTCATTCAACAACCTCAAATCCATTATCTTTCATTGCCTGTCTCATTGACACACCTTTTCGCATTCTTTTTACATTTCCAGAGAACACTTGCATTTGGAGGGTATATTCTATTGTGAATTTTCATAAACAAGTTGTAATCTGAAGTTTTATAATTGTACAGGTATTTAAAAAAATAAACTCTGGCAAAAAAGGACTTTTCCTTACTCTTCTATAATTACAGAAATAAAATGTCTCCATGGCAAGCCTATTTCTCCAAATGCTGTATGAAATTAGGCAGCTAAAAATATATTTCATCTTTTTCAAGCATGTCAAGTGGTTACAATATGTCAGGCTGTTACTTTGAAACTGATTGTGATATCGAAAATGAAAGATTAGGATTTAGGTAGGAGAAAGGCAGTGGTAGCCAGGGGAGACTTTTATCTATAAAAGATACTCTCTCCATGTTAATAGCCTCAAGAAGGAAAAGTAGCAAGGAATCTCAGGTGCAACAAGACCACCTGATATGGAAAAGATTTTGATCTGAACTCAAAGGTTTTTCCAAGTTTTAGATGTCAAATCAACATCTCCTTAACCCTGGAAAGGTAGAACCAGAGTGCAGTTGATTAATTCAACCACTTCAAGGGGCAGATAGCTTTTATATTAAGGCAAGGAGAAACAGGGAGCCACAAAGAACACAGTGGTTTATTTCTACAGGAATGTAAATGAAGGCAAGGGCAATGAAATTAAGGCAGAAAATATACCAGTAGACCATTGGTATATTTATGAGCATCTTTCCTCTCAAAAAGGAAAAAATAAAGACATCATGGTAAACAAAAAGTGGAGCTACTTGCAAGTCCGAACACATTATCTTATGAGATTTAAGGGAGACTTTCTCCTTGGGGATGATATTATTCTTTAATCCACCTGGCTTAAACTTTTTCTTGCCAGATTCTGGCTTATTTGAGGCAAAATATTTTAGCTGTTTTTGCTGATGTTTGAGAGTTTTTTTTTTTTTTTAATTCTGAGACAGAAAGAAATAAACAGAGATGTAAGAATTCTAAATGAGGCATTATAGGTTCATTCAAGCATGTCAAACAATAGCTTACACGTAAGTCAAGATAAAGATTCCTCTTTACACAAAGGAAATTTCGTTAGTTCAAGAACGTACGGCTTGGAAATCTAGTATAAATTCTGCAGTTAATTTCTGTTCCAGGGTGGCCCACAGTAATTCACACAAATCTCTGTCCTTATCTCCTAGGCTGATTTTCCCAACCCTAACCTTATAACCATATAATAAGACTTAATAAGATAATGGTTCTTAAGGGACTTCAATAACCCGAAAGAGAGAAGCAATAAAACATATCTTATTATCATCAACATATGCGTTTCAGAATAATTGTCTTAATGGCTCAATTTTCTCTTTAATAATGAGGACTACAATCTTGACTAATTTAACCGGGGAGCGTCTTTCATGCTTGAGTCACTATAAGTGAGATTCAAATAAAAGTCTCCCTCCCTCCCTTCATCCCTTTCTTCCTTCTGCTGTTGCTTTTGTCATTAGGTATTTCCTCCGTGGATACGGGGTTTTGCCTCCAGTAACACACCACCTTATTACCTGTCGTAAGATTTCATGCTACAGCCCTGTGGAAACAGCCACTGTTGGTCATTAGCGCCTGCGATGGACTGCCACGGCACTGCCTCTTCTCTCATCTTCTTTCTGTACAATGTCTTTGCTGATGAACATATATTCAGAACAGCATCTGTGGAGGATAATTTTATCTGTCTTGGCTTTGAAGAAAAGGAAAGAACACAGCCATGGAAGCCAGAGGGGCTAGCTGAGCCAATGCAAGAGCCATAACTTTAAAGGATGAAAACGATAATATGTTTGTAAGTGCAATTTTCAGAAAAGAGTTAAATATTTTATAATATGCAGGAGATAAAGCATCGCCAACATAAACAGGAAGTCAGGACAAATTTGTGGCATCTGGGTGTTTCATTGCAATGATATATTGATGCCTAATCAGGGGGAAAAAAACAGGAGAAAAATAAATGAAATTATCTGAGTCAAGATGTTCTGTGGTTGGCAAACTCTTAGTCCAGGGCTTGAGGGAACTCAAGGATTAGCAGATAAGAGCTTCAGTTCCCTTGTTGATGCTTTCTATTTTTGGACTTTTAGTTCAATGAACAGTTATTGAACACCTCATATGGTAGACAGTGTGCAAAGTATTAAGAATCGAGAGAAGACTCGAATGTGTTCCTTTGCTACAACAATCACTGGATGTGATTCTATTTGGTATCTTTTTAAAAGATAACTTATTTATTAATTCAACAACTGATCCTTGCTGCTGCTGCTGCTAAGTCACTTCAGTCGTGTCTGACTCCTAGCAACCCCATGGACTGCAGCCTACCAGGCTCCTCCATCCATGGGATTTTCCAGGCAAGAGTCTGGAGTGGGTTGCCATTGCCTTCTCTGAACTGATCCTTAGATGCTTACATAAATCGAGACACTGTGTTGGACAATCTCAGGGTACACAGAAGTATGAGCTTGTTTGTTTGAATGCAAAGTATGCACTGAAATAACTGCCGCATCCTGGAGTGTAAGGCGTTAGGCAGGAGATTCAATACTAATAATACAGTAATGCTAATGATGACTGTGATGATTCAGTAGCTGTCCAGAGAATGAATAGACAATCTCCAGCTAAGAAGACCAGTAAATTCCTCATGAAATAGTTAAGTTTTGGCTCTCCATTAAAAGGTTGGCATGATCATACTAGAAAGAGATGGAACCAGCAAAGGATCCACAAATATAAATGTGTGCCAAAGATACAGATGGGACGGCACAAGGCAGAATTCAATAACAACATATGGAATATTTAGCAACAGGCACATGAAAAGATCTCGGCATCACTAACTCTCAGGTAAATGCAAATCAAAACCACAGTAAGATATCACCTCATACCTGTCAGAATGACTAATTATCAGAAAGAACACAAATTAACAAGTATGGGTGAGGATGTGGAGAAAAGGGAACTCTCTTACACTGGAGGTGGGAATACAAATTGGTGCAGCCACTGTGGAAAATGGCATGGAGGTTTCACAAAAAAAAAAAAAAAAAACCTAGAAAAAAACTGCTGCTGCTGCTGCTAAGTTGCATCATTCGTGTCTGACTCCTAGTGACTCCATAGACGGCAGCCCAACAGGCTCCTCTGTCCCTGGGATTCTCCAGGCAAGAACATTGGAGTGGGTTGCCATTTCCTTCTCCAAGGCATGCAAGTGAAAAGTGAAAGTGAATTGCTCAGTCGTGTTAGACTCTTAGTGACTTGACTAAGCAATTCCCCTCCTGGTGGAGAAGAGACAAGGAAACAAAAGCACCAACTGAAAAAGATACATGCACTCTGCTATTCACAGCAGCATTGTTTACAATTGCCAAGGTACAGAAGCAACCTAAATTGCCATCAACAGATGGAAAAGAAAGACGATGTGATGTACATACATATATATGTATATATACACACATACACACACACCTACATACACACACACACACAAGGGAATAAGAATCATTAAAAAAGAATGAAATTAGGCCATTTACAGCAACATAGATGGGATTGGAGGGCATTATGCTAAGTCAAATAAATCAGACAGAGTAAGATAAATACTGTATGATATCACTTATATATGGAATCTAAAAAAATACAACATAATTAGTGAATAAAACAAAATATAACCAAATTCACAGATATAGAGAATAAACCAGTAGATACCAGTGGTGAGAGGAAGGAGGCAATAGCAATGAGGGGCAGGGGAATAAAGGGTTATTGTGGGATTATATGATATCATGTGTGTGAAACTTTCAAAAATTGTAAAGCACTGTAAATTTAAAGACTATTTCATTCCATAAAAACATATGGGCTATTTGGATTGCCATATGGGTCTATAAAGAGAGCAATGAAAAATCTATCTGAAAAATAATGACTTTGTTTTAGACAAATTTCAACTCAAATTAATAGAAATGGAACTACAGGTCATAGCTGGGCTCTTCTCCACTCCCTCCTCTCCTTAGATGTCATCACCTTTGGGCCCAGATATTCCCTTTTATTCTGGTGTGTTTTGCTTTTTGTAGTGCCCATGACATTAAAACTATCAAATATAAATTTACCTTTTAAACTTCAGGCTGTCTGCCTCTTTCCTGCACTAAAATCAATGAGAGTGGAGAGAGTGCCTCCTCTGTTTATCATTCCATCACAAACAAGGTACCCGGTAGTACACAGAGACACTTACTATCCCTTGAATATTTACTCGAAAAGTTCCGCCCCCAAGTGGCATTTTAAGAACTTCCTTATGACTGTCAGTTAGATTGGCTAAGAGGACACAGCCTGAAGCCCAGAAACTATAGTCCTATATAATATTAAGTGACGTGAAGCTTAATCGGGAAATGGAAGCGGAAAAGGATCATACTGATAGATTCAAGAAAGTGAGAGTCAATAAATTAGACTTGGGAGCCAAGAAAATTGAGAAAATACAAGATAGCCCAGATCAGAGGGCTTAGAAAGAGGTCTCATTGTAGGGGGGATGATTTGGGAGCTTCAGAGACATTGAATTTAATTAAGATGTCAAGAGAGCATGCGGGTGGACGTATTTAGTAAGTGGTTGGGGCTGTATAAGTGGAAAAGACTAGAGCTGTAGATTGGGGATCACCTGATCTGAGATGAGACACTGTAACCTCCCTAGTAAATGGTATCTCCAAGGTGAGTGTAAGAGAAACAGAGCGGAGGGCCAGAGAAATCCATAATCACGGGCAATGTCCAAGGTGAAGTGTTGGGAGGAAGGGGAAAAGGCAGCAAAGGAGACAGAGCTCCAGCACTCAGAGAATTACAATAAGGCCCTGGATCAATCATCTACAATTTATAACAGCCTATAACAAGAACAGCTCCTAACATCTCAGCACCCTGGCCCCGCTGCCAGCTCTCTGCAGCCACTCGTATCTTAGCAGGTCTCAGTTGTGTGTTCAAACATGTGAACCACAGTAGCTGAACTAAGAGGCAAACTGGGGGGCTTAGCCCCTCCATAATCACCGTTGGACTTCCGAGGCCATTCCCTGACAAGTGTACAATCTAAATAAGACCTCATGCTTGCTGCATAAATGCAGCCTCCCCCACCCAAGTCCCCTAGGTGCTAGTCTTCCCACACAATTGCCCCTCCTGCTGGTCTGATAAGTGGGAAATCTGGAGCTACCACTGGAGCACATGGCCGGACAACCTTTGCTAAGTAGGCCCTAGGGGGCCAGAAGGAGGGACACTCGCTCTCTCATAATGATCTGTCCACCTGAGGGTTGACAGAGGCAAGGTGACCTGATTGACCATCTTTCTTCAGAGACCCCTAAGGTCATCTTGCCTGAGCACATACAGAAATCTTTTGATTGAACCCCTATTCATTACATAGCATCTCCTGAACCGGGGATTAGGACACAGGTCATCTGAGGGCCGTTTTTACTGACTTCCAAAATGAGTCGTTCTTCTGGTTACTTCTCACTTCCTCTATTCAGAGAGAACAGTCAACTCTTATGATGAAGGTCACTTAAAAATTGGCTTCAGTTTGATCATCTGTGAAGATGTGGGAGAATTTTCGTGGGCGAGTGATGGTGCTGGTACGTGGAATTCACCAGGTTGTGGTCCCTGTGGAGGATGAGCACAGAAACTATGACGACTCCTCAAGTTTCCTTCCAGTGTGAGGGTTTTCCATGAAGAGTGATAAATCCTTACAAATCCTTCTTGGTTATTAGGAAGTAAATAAATCAAACTGACAGGATTAATCAATACATAAAGCCATCGCATTGACCTCATATTTGAAACAGGAGAACTTAAGCAGCAAATTTATTGCACTATTTTGAAGCTCTGTTCCAAACTACAATAGTTCATGGTCTTGTCAGGCTACAATCAATTTTTTTCACAGATTTAACTGGTATGATTCCCAAGATAACACAATGTCAGCCTGTAATCAAGGAGTTTCAATAGCTAATCAGAGGTTATAATTTAGGAAAATCAGGGTAAGACCTGCTTTTGAGAAGGAATGATACTTTGCTTTTAAATTTTATGGAGGTGATAAAAATAATTTAGAGAAGTTTTTATCACCTCTTTCAAAAGGAGCTCAAAGCACTTAGCAAATATCAACTTATTATTCCTAAGAACACTTCCAGTGGAAGTAGAGAAGAAAGCAATTATGGGGTTGTATAGTTTATAGATTCAGCAGAGGAAATGTTATAGGCAGAGTTCCTTTTCTTTTTTAAAATAGCACATTTTATTCAAGTTCATGCAAGCACTTTGGAAATAATCATGTGGGTTACAAAACCCACACCGGGGATACTAGGAATAAGAGCACCAGCTTGGGGATCAAGATTTTCCAGCTGTAACTCTAACTGGCAATGGTGGCATGTATTAAGTCTTTTTTTCTAAAGGAGATCAGTCCTGGGTGTTCTTTGGAAGGAATGAGGCTAAAGCTGAAAGTCCAATATTTTGGCCACCTCATGCAAAGAGTGACTCATTGGAAAAGACTCTGATGCTGGGAGGGATTAGAGGCAGGAGGAGAAGGGGACGACAGAGGATGAGATGGCTGGATGGCATCACCAACTCAATGGACATGATTCTGAGTAAACTTCGGGAGTTGGTGATGGACAGAGAGGCCTGTTGTGCTGCAGTCCATGGGGTCACAAAGGGTCAGACATGACTGAGCTAAACTGAGCTGAACTGAGCTGTACCACCTATATTGCACAAGGTCTAGCTTCAATATTTCCTGTCAGATTTTATTTGAGCTAAAATTTCAAAATATCTGACAAATTTTTCTGAGTGCAAAGTCTATCTAGATTCTGATTATACTGAGTGACTGTCTAACACTTAACTGGACCCTTTTTTAACCTAGGAAAATTTGCTTTTATTGAGATTTTCAAAAATTCAAGTTATTTTTCATAGTAACAAGGGATCAACAGATTTGGGGGGGGGGCTTGTTACTTTCTTTTCAGAGTAATATTTTATTGGCTTTCAAAATATTTGACTAAAATTTACACCTGTTGTAAACACTCTGGCCTGTATGGGAACTAACACTGCTGACTCTCAGTTAATAAAAGCAGCAAACAGTGGGCCTCTGGTAGCCTAGAGCATCTTTGCAGGACATGGCCAATGGTCAGTACGTCTTTAAGTCTTGGATTCAGACTGTGGTCCTGTTACCAGCTGAATGGGCATCACTGGGGCGCTCCTTGGAAAAGCAGGCTCCAGACACCCATCCCAGTCCTGCTAAACCATGCCTGCGATTTAGAGAATCCTCCGGTAAGTTTCGTGTACATTACAGTTTGAGGAGTTTCTCAGGCTTTTACCAGCACAATCTACTGGTCTCAACTCTGAACCTTAAAATCTCCTGGGGAGCTCTTAAAACCCCTGGAGACTATGCTCCAGACCAATTACTTCAGCATCTCCGGGAGTGGAAATGCAGCGTATTTTTAAAAAGCAAGCAATATAAAAACACTCACCAGGTGATTGTAAAGTACAGCTAAGCTAAATTTATTTCAAAGTTGCAGTCCCTAAGAATCTCATGGAGGACGTGTTCAATGCAGATAATTGGGCCCACCCTCAGAGTTTATGAGTCTAGTGTGAAGCCAGGTTAATGTGCATACTGTTGGCGCCGAGAACTTCCTTTTGAGAACTGCTGGTTCTGAAGGCAAGAAATCATTTGAATCTGATGTGTTTGGATTAACGATAGTGACTTGATTCCGTGGGGTTCTTTGAGACAGCTTCAGACGTATGCTATTAAGGTAGTACGCTTCTAAGGTAGTATGCTATTGAAGTTTAGTTTTTAAAAAGGGGTTACAGTGAAAGAAAAGAAAATGCACAGCACAGGGGGCCCAAATGTGTTGAAGAAGTCTGTGCATGTGCAAAATACAACTCTGGGGACTTCTTGGTGGTCCAGCGGTTAAGAACCCACCTTCCAATACTAGGGATGGGGATTTGATCCCTGGTGCAGCCATGAAATTAAAAGACGCTTACTCCTTGGAAGAAAAGTTATGACCAACCTAGATAGTATATTCAAAAGCAGAGACATTACTTTGCTGACTAAGGTCCGTCTAGTCAAGGCTATGGTTTTTCCTGTGGTCACGTATGGATGTGAGAGTTGGACTGTGAAGAAGGCTGAGCGCCGAAGAATTGATGCTTTTGAACTGTGTTGTTGGAGAAGACTCTTGAGAGTCCCTTGGACTGCAAGGAGATCCAACCAGTCCATTCTGAAGGAGATCAGCCCTGGGTGTTCTTTGGAAGGACTGATGCTAAAGCTGAAGCTCCAGTACTTTGGCCACCTCATGCGAAGGGTTGACTCATTGGAAAAGACCCTGATGCTGGGAGGGGTTGGGGGCAGGAAAAGAAGGGGACGACCGAGGATGAGATGGCTGGATGGCATCACCAACTTGATGGACATGAGTTTGGGTGAACTCCGGGAGTTGGCGATGGACAGAGAGGCCTGGCGTGCTGCGATTCATGGGGTCGCAGAGTTGGACATGACTGAGCGACTGAACTGAGCTGGGGGAACCGAAATCCCTATGGCCTGGGGCAATTAAGCCCATGTGCGGCAACTACTGAGCCCACAAGCTCTGGAGCCCGCGTGCCACACTAGAGAAGAGCCCTTTACACCACAGTGAAAGATCCTGAGAGTTGCAACCAAGACCCACTGCAGCTAAAACAACCAAACAAAAGTACAACTGTGTCTAGTTGGTTTCATTTTCTGAGCTTGGCCACTCCTAACAATTCCTCTTTTGGAACAAACTTTGTCCACTTAAGAAAGCCCCGTGTGTTTCCATGTGGTTGGCCTATCTCTGAACACAGACTCTTTCCTTCCTAAGAAGGTCGCGTGGCTAGGGTGCTAAGTTGCCTTGTTCAAAGGACTTGCAACAAACTGCCTGAAGAATCTGCTGGATCTCAGGCTGCACTTTTGCATTAACCAAATAAATGCTCTGTCAAGCATGCTTCTTAGTGTGCTTAGTCCCTCAGTCGTGTCTGACTCTTTGTTACCCCACGGTCTGCAGCCTGCCAGGCTCCTCTGTCCATAGGGATTCTCCAGGCAAGAATACTGGAGTGGGTTGCCATGCCCTCCTCCAGGGGATCTTCCCAGCCCAGGAATCGAACCAGGGTCTCCTGCATTGCAGGTGGATTCTTTACCAGCTGAGCTACCAGGGATGCTCAGTTTATTTCATAACCCTGCCAAACTGAGCCTGGGACAACTCTTGGGAGCATGTCTTTGAATTCAAACTGTTAGAGATTTGCAATATAACATGAAGTGTCCAGGAAATAAATGTTCTTTAATTTTCCCCAAAGTTTCCCCAAAAATGTGGCAACACAGTTTGAGTGAAATGTATAAAGGATTCCTATTTCACAGGAACCAGTCCAATTTTACAGATGGAAAAAAAAAAAAAAAAACCAAGATACTGCAAGGGTTTATCCTATATTTCAGAGACATGTAACATAACTGAGGGATTTTGCTTACCAGGTCAGTATATTTGGAAATGGAATCAGCTCAGCTCTATTCACTACATAACAATAAGATACAACCCAAGCAAAACGAGAAATCAGACAAAGGATGAAGCCTTTCTTGGCTGTTGGTTGGAGATCTGACTGTGGGTCTGTCATAGAACAGAATCCACACTGGCAGCTCTACCCATGATTCAGGGAGTGTGTCTAAATGCCATGTACCATGACTAAAGGAGTCTAGGAGAAAGAAATGCTTGCTTGGTGCCTGTTGATAGTAGCTCATCTGAGCCAGGCAAGGCCACAGCTGAGAGATGCCAATAACACTAAGGAACAGCAGACCCTGTACAGTAACATCTACACCTCGCTGCTCTGGGCAAAGCCAGAGAGGATCCTGAAGATCAGAATGGAAGGAAAAGATGTGCTTGGTCAGGCAAGAATTTCCAGCAGATGACAGGCTTAGCAGAGCCAAAGTCTGAAAGTATGGAAACTGTCGGGCAGAGAAGCAATAGGGAGTAACCCCTGGGGGGATGGAGGAAGAATCCCTGCTGGCCAGCTGCCACACTGCCATGCTTTGCTGGAGCATTAGATGACAGATGCCCTTGACAGGTTGAACATAATCTTCTCTGGAGGGTGAGAGGTGATCCTGAGAACTGGAGCATCATAAACTCAGAGACTTTTCATTCTGAGGAGAAACCTCCAGATAGCTATATTCCATCTCTGGTGGCCCATATTCCATCTCTGCTGACTTTTCATAAACTGTGTGTGAGAGAGAGTGAGAGAGACAGAGAGACAGACAGAGAGAAGAGAGACAGAGAGGCAGACAAGTAGGTTTGAATATTGGGAAAGCCACACCGAAGCAACAATTCTGTCATTGTCCTGGATTTCTAAATTAATTGTCCAGACCTCGCAGTTCCCTGCTGTTTCCCATCAAGGACCCAGTTTTCTCTTCTCTGTGTTCTGACCTACCCTGTCCTGTAATTCCATTCGACACCAGTGGGAAGTAGCGAGAGCCTTCATTGGCAATGAGGATACAGCATTAAGAATCAGTCTCTCTGGGGTAGGTTGCTCAAGCCTGCCCTCCAGGCCCCCAGCAAACCCTGGACTGTTGGGAAGGATGCTGAACTTCCAGTTGCTTCTGCATGAACCCTGTCTGGCCTGAGTGCCTGCATCTGTGCTTCTGAGATGCCTGCCCTGGGTTCAGCTTGCTGCCTCCCCACACTCTGAAACGACAGCCTCCTCCCTGCCTGCCTCATCTCCCCTGACCCCTGCTGATTGGGCCAGCACTGTTTCTCTGAAATAGCCTCTAATTACATTACCAAATCCTCCGTCCAACCTGACTCCTGGCTTTCTAATGTATGTCCCTGAGGATAGGGGTAAAGGGCTGTGTGTTGCCTACCTGTCTGGCTTCAAACCCAGAGCTGTCCCGTCCATGTTGGGTAACACAGGGAAGGTTAGAGACCTCTCTGTGCCTCAATTTCTCCTCTGGAAAGTGGGGCTAGGGTCCCAATCTAGCATACAGTGTTCCGATAAAGGTAAGATGGCTAAAGTCTGTAAAGGGTCTAGAGGACGGAACACAAGTGAGCAATAGGTAAGTGATAAATCCACTCAAGTCCCTTCCCTGATGTTGACTCTGCTGCTGGAGATTGAATATTTGTGTCCCTCCAAATTCATATTTGAAAACTATTCCCCAATGTGACGGTATTGGGAGGCAGAGCCTTTGAGAGGTGATGAGATCCTGAGGGTGTGGGATAAGTGCCCTTATAAGAGACGGCCCAGCAAGCTCCCTCACCACCTCTGCCAAGTGAGGACGCGGTGAGAAGGTGGTAAGTGCCAGTAAGCAGGCCCTCACCAGACACCAGGTCTGCTGGTGCCTAGAGCTTTGGCTTCCCAGCCTTCAGAACTCTGAGAAACAAGAGCTCAGATTATAAGCCACCCAGTCTATGGTGCTTTCTTTCAGGGACTCAGACTAAGACACCTGCCTTTCTCTTAACCTAGGCTTTCATTCCCATGTATCCTTCCCATTTCACCATCTTCTACAACACACAGCCATCGTTAAGTCAAGTTCTTTTTCTGAAGTTTTAGGTTCAGAGAAATTGCCGATATACTTAGTCAAGTACTTTCCCCCTGGAATTCTAAGACCTGTTAAGAGAACACTCTTTCATAGCCCTCTGAGCATATTATACCAAACTCTTCAAAATAATGCTTTGGAAAAGTTGTTTGGAACAAGACCCAGATAAACCAATCAACCCACTGATGGAGACATGCGAATCAGAAGTACAATGAGGTACCGCCTCATGCTGGTCAGAATGTCCATTATCAAAAAGAGTGCAAACAATAAATCCTGGAGAGGGTATGGAGGAAAGGGAACTCCCTACATTGTTGGTGGGAAGGTAAATTGGTGCAGCCACTTTGGAAAACATTATGGAGGAGATTCCTTAAAATCTAAAGGTAAAGCTACTATATAATCTAGCAATCCCACTCCTGAGTATATTTCTGAAGAAAACCATAATTCAAAAGATACATGTACCCCAATGTTCTTTGTGGCACTATTTACAACAGTTAAGACATGGAAGCAACCTAAATGTTCATTGACAGATGAATGGATAAAAAAACATGCGGTACATGTATATAATGGACATATATCTCAGCAATAAAAAAGAATGAAATAATACCATTTTCAGAAATATGGATGGACATGGAGATTATCATACTAAATGAAATAAGTCAGAGAGAGAAATAAATATCATGTGATAGCACTTATATGTAGAATTGAATTTTTAAAAAAGATACAAGTAAACTTAATTACAAAAACAGAAACATAGATACCAAAAACAAACATGGCTACCAAAGGGGATTTGTAGGGTGAGGGGAGGGATAAATCAGGAGCTTGGGATGAATACATGTATACCTCTCTATATAAGACAGATGACCGACAGGGATCTAGGGTATAGCACAGAGAACTCCACCCAGTAGGCTGTGACAACCTTTATGAGAAAGATTCTAAGAAAATGAATATATGTCTAAGTGAATCACTTTACCATGCGCCTGAAACTAAAAAACATTGTAAATCAACTATACTCCAATAAAAGTAAAATATTAAAAAACAACAACAAAACAAAACATTGATGATAACAGAGACTGTTACTCCAGCAGGAGATATACAACTTCCAACTCTAAATCTATGGGCTCCCAAACTCCTTTTGAAACCAGTGCTGTCTAACATTTTGAAGGAAGAAAGTTTGAACTGATTATAAATTCTCAAAGAGAAAGCAAACTAACTCATTCAGAGGATGGAGCCAGGTCAGTTGAATAATCTCTCCATATCTCATAAATAATATAATTCGTACCTATTAAAAAGGACCAGGTATTGGATGGCTCAGTGGGTTTGAGTTACAGAGACCTTCATCTCAAGGTCATTAGTCTGAAGTCAGCCCACTTTAAGGGAAAGCTTGTAAATCCTGCCTTCTTTGTGTGCCAAAAATGTATTTTCAGTAATTAGTACTTATGTGCATCTAAAGGATAATGAAAATATAGCCATTCATTTACTCATTGAACACAAGGCTAATACAAATTACTCTGAGTGCCCGTGTTCATCTATTCTACAAATAGAGCTTCCGTGAGGAGCCAAAGCAGAAGAAAGAAAGCAAAACTAACATAAGATAATGATAAAATAAAAATCAGGGCTTGGAAGGGAGGGAAGGATGAATAGATGGAGCACAGATGATTTTTATGGCAGTGAAAATACTCTGTGTGGTACTATAATATCAGATACATGTTTGTCCAAACACGTAGAATGGTTCAACAGGAAGAGTTGTATGGAAACTACGGACTGGGGTGATTATGAGGCAGGTTCATCAGTTGTAGCAAATGCACCAGTCTGATGGCAGATGTTGATAAGAAGGGACGCTGTGCTTAGGTGGGGTCATGGGGCATATGGGGAATCTCTGAATCTTCCAATCAAATTTGCTGTAAACCTGAAGAAAGAAAGAAAGTGAAGGTGCTCAGTCATGTCTGACTCTTTGTGACCCCACAGACTGTAGCCTACCAGGGTCCTCTGTCCACGGGATTTTCCAGACAAGAGTATTGGAGTAGGTTACCATTTCCTTCTTCAGGGGATCTTCCCAACCCAGGGATCGAACCTGGGTCTTACACATTGTAGGCAGGCTCTTTCCCATCTGAGCCACAGTGAAGTCCCTAAAACTGCTCTAAAAATATATGCATATGACACCACCCTTATGGCAGAAAGTGAAGAGGAGCTTAAAAGCCTCTTGTTGAAAGTGAAAGAGGAGAGTGAAAAAGTTGGCTTAAAGCTCAACATTCAGAAAATGAAGATCATGGCATCTGGCCCCATCACTTCATGGGAAATAGATGGGGAAACAGTAGAAACAGTGTCAGACTTTGTTTTTTTGAGCTCCAAAATCACTGCAGATGGTGACTGCAGCCATGAAATTAAAAGGAGCTTACTCCTTGGAAGAAAAGTTATGACCACCCTAGATAGTATATTCAAAAGCAGAGACATTACTTTGCCGACTAAGGTCAGTCTAGTCAAGGCTATGATTTTTCCTGTGGTCACGTATGGATGTGAGAGTTGGACTGTGAAGAAGGCTGAGCGCTGAAGAATTGATGCTTTTGAACTGTGGTGTTGGAGAAGACTCTTGAGAGTCCCTTGGACTGCAAGGAGATCCAACCAGTCCATTCTGAAGGAGATCAGCCCTGGGTGCTCTTTGGAAGGAATGATGCTAAAACTGAAGCTCCAGTACTTTGGCCACCTCATGCGAAGAGGTGACTCATTGGAAAAGACCCTGATGCTGGGAGGGATTGAGGGCAGGAGGAGAAGAGGACAACCAAGGATGAGATGGCTGGATGGCATCGTGGACTCAATGGATGTGAGTCTGAGTGAACTCCGGGAGTTGGTGATGGACAGGGAGGCCTGGCGTACTGCGATTCATGGGGTCGCAAAGAGTCGGACACAACTGCGCGACTGAACTGAACTGATAATTTAAATAATTTAAAAATGTAAAAGACTTCTGTGGTCGTTCAGTGGTTAAGACTGCATTTCCACTGCAGCAGGCAGGAGTTTGATCCCTGGTCTGGCAAATAAGATCCCATATGCTGCATGGTATGACCAAAAAAAAATTTTTTTTTTAAATTAAAATTTTAAGAGAAATGGGAAAAAATTTAAAGTACTAGAGTGAAAATATGAAGCCTGTCTAAAAAGGGAAAGGAGTAGACTTTATGTTCAGCTCTCCCTTGGACAAGTACAGATGCCTCTCTCCTGTAAAGTTGAATGGGATAATGGTGATGGCGGAGGACAAAGGAGATCTCATCACTATGACTAGGAAAGCAGTCAAGGGACTCTGCTCTGATAGGTCATCCTCTTGGCTCTGGGTTGCAGGCCATGTCACTTGTCCTCTCATTTGTATAACGACAGAACTGCACCAGGGTACCCCTCTGGGCTTTGAAAGACTGTGAGGCTCTCCAGTAACTTAAATGAAGAATATAAGAAATGCTGACAGTATCCCCAGGAAGATGTGCATCAATACGTAAAATGGAATGCTCCCATGGTTAGTGAAATCAGTCTTGCTATACTAACAGAGTCTACCAGTTGCACTGTAAGCATGGATTTGGCACTCATGACTTGTGACGCATTTTCAATATTATTTGAACTTCACTTCCACCACGTGAGGGCTGTCTTCCCAGGTAATCAGGATCTCTTCCCTAAATTCTGACAAGCTTTGTCTGTAGCATGAACTTGATGTTTACAGTATCGTGTTCTGGGTCTATTTATTGATATGTGTTGTTATTTTGTGTGTGTAGTTATCTCGTCTTTTAGCTAAGCATTATAAGCAAACTACACTCTGCCAGCAAGCTGTCACTTCTCCTTGCCTAACAGAATCATCAAAGCAAAGTTTTCAAATTTAGAATGATTCATGAATATATTCTAATGATTTTTTTTGTTTTGTCTATTTAGAGACCATCACAGGTAAGCTTGACTTTTTTTTTTTTATTATGAATATCACCTTTCAAAAATGATTTAGAATAGTCCCAAAGAACTTTCTGCCTTGGTTGGGGGCTTATTATCCTCTTACAGTTTCTAAGAGATCGATTTCTACAATATTTATCATGCAAATAGATGGATCAGATGAGCAATTAGATGAGTGATTAAACACATTAAGATGACTTGAGGTAGAGCAACAGAGAGTCAAATGGCCTTTTTCTCTGGTTGCCGAAAGATTTCCATCAATTTTCTCTGCTATCAGAGAAGAACCAAGTTGGAGGGAGTCAGGGATAGTGGCAGTCAGTAAAAATAGAAATAAAAATTTTAAAGCCTGATGGATGGAAATTTGGAAGGGCTGGTTAAAATCTGGTCAAATTACTAGACATGCATGTCCAGTGACAAAGGGTAGCAGTTAGACACACACATTAGATTACCACCGTAAGGAATCATGCCTTGACTGTAAAACCTCAGAAGGCCAACTTTGAAAAATTCAAACAGCGGCTGTTATTGCCTAAATGACTAAGTGGCCTTAATAAAAACATCAGATAATCCAAACCCAATTAATTCAGAGCTCATTTTTCTGGTCCCTTGCATTTCAAATTAACAAAGTTTTTTACTCTACCTGACTGGTAAATGTTTCCTATCACACTCTATTTGCATCTAATTATTTCTCTAGGCACCAGATTTAAGTGGTCTATGGAGCATGGGTTATTACAGGCTTTCTCTACAGGTGGAGTGATCAACATTGCCAGAACTCGCCTGCATTTGTGGTCCATAGTATCAGTGCTACGTGGTTTTCCCATTTCACTCCACAGACAGGTAATTACCTTCTAATAAGAGATAATAAGTTTGTGCCATGTGGTTATACCAGTATATGTGTGTGGAACACCAACTAATCCCATTTGTATTGAGTATTTGCTAAGACCTGCAGGCTAAGCAATGCTGTGGAGAAGGCTAAGATCTCAGGGTGTGTATATATGTATGCATGCTTCAAGTTATAGACAACAGCAGTAACACGTACACACTACTAAATACTAATAATGAAAATTCTATTCCAAGATGATTGAAAGTAGGAGTTTTTAAAAAATCTTCCATTATCTGCCTTGCTAGCTTTAATAATGCCCTAAACACAATAGCAAAATATAAACATTTGTTAAGAAAATAAAATTCTGAATAAAATCTTAAAATGTGAGTTAAAGGATAAGCTTCAAAAAGGCCATAAGTTCACACAGAACAGATACACTGCTGTGGGATATTCATGACAGGCTCTATGAAGGAGGCAACACTTGAACTGATATGCTGAGGCATAAATAGATTCTGTGGAACTCAGCTATAATCTGTGTAATTCAGCATTAGAGTCCCACTGCCTATCAGACACTGTGTTGAACACATTTGAAAATGAAAATATGAATGATGCCAAAGGCACCTGTGATCTTTTAATTTGGTAAAGAGTGTACAAGATAAGTAATGAAACACGGCAGAAAGTGCTGTAATAGAGTCAGAAGAAAGTGCCAGTTGAACATTGTCACTTGCTGTCTATTTCTACAGGGATGAAATCACTGGCCATTGCAGCTGCCAATTCAACACACTCTGAAAAGAGTTCAGAGAGGAGATCAGGAATGAGGCACTCTGTACTCTGGGAACAACTGGCAGAACAGGCCTTCAGAGAGTTAGATACTCTCTGGAGAACACTTTCAGTTCAGTTCAGTTCAGTCGCTCACTCATGTCCAACTCTTTGTGACCCCAGGAATCGCAGCATGCCAGGCCTCCCTGTCCATCACCATCTCCCGGAGTTCACTCAGACTCACGTCCATCGAGTCCGTGATGCCATCCAGCCATCTCATCCTCGGTCGTCCCCTTCTTCTCCTGCCCCCAATCCCTCCCAGCATCAGAGTCTTTTCCAATGAGTCACCTCTTCGCATGAGGTGGCCAAAGTACTGGAGCTTCAGTTTTAGCATCATTCCTTCCAAAGAACACCCAGGGTTGATCTCCTTCCGAATGGACTGGTTGGATCTCCTTGCAGTCCAAGGGACTCTCAAGAGTCTTCTCCAACACCACAGTTCAAAAGCATCAATTCTTCAGCGCTCAGCCTTCTTCACAGTCCAACTCTCACATCCATACATGACCACAGGAAAAACCATAGCCTTGACTAGATGGACCTTAGTCGGCAAAGTAACGTCTCTGCTTTTGAATATACTATCTAGGTTGGTCATCATTTTTCTTCCAGGGAGTAAGTGTCTTTTAATTTCATGGCTGCAGTCACCATCTGCAGTGTTTTGGAGCCCCCAAAAATAAAGTCTGACACTGTTTCTACTGTTTCCCCATCTATTTCCCATGAAGTGATAAGACCAGATGCCATGATCTTCGTTTTCTGAATGTTGAGCTTTAAGCCAACTTTTTCACTCTCCTCTTTTACTTTCATCAAGAGGCTTTTTAGCTCCTTTTCACTTATGAGCCCAAATTTTGCATCTTCTCCTATCTAGAAAAGCTTTAAGATCATTAATAGAGACATCTAGTCCTTGTGACTAGCAGTGCCTTTCTATCAAAATGATGCTTGATTCATGCATCCCCCCTTCAGTAAAGTCATATACATTCTGACCAGGTCCTCAGCCTCTTCAGACAGTTCCTCAGACCTGAGAGGCTATTTCCTGGGCTATAATTCTCATTTTTTTCCAAATTAAACTTAAGTCACAACTCTCACAGTATGCATGTTGTTTTCAGTTGAGTTTTAGGGGATGAATAGTAACCAAAAATGCAATGACAAGAAAGATAGATGGGAAGACAGTGTCATTCTAGGTGAGAACTGTTTCTTGCTAAAAGCAAGAAATTCCAAAGTTTAAAGCATGAACAAGTGAGTAATGTGTTTAGGAGACTGAATTTTAAATGTGTTGAGCAGAATCTCTTTACTATTCACTTGTTCATCCAATGGGTATTTATTGAATACTTCTTATATGCCAGGTACTGTTCTAGATCTTAGAAATACAGTTAACCAATAAGACCAGATTAAGCACCTGAGAAAACACTGTGGATACAACTAATGAAATGGCAAGCTACTTTCAGATAGCCAGGAGTCTTTAAAGAAGATGAAACAGAGTGAAATGTCCTTTAACTTCATCCATGTACCTGGCCCCCTGAAACCGTAAGATAATTTCCTGGACAGAAGCCTCAAATTTGCAAAAAGAAGTCGTGAAACATGAGATTTAGAAAAAAGGATGTGACCTGAATGTTTAAGTTCTCTAATATCAAGTTAAAGGATTTTTCTTAGCTTACGGGGAGCTTCTTATGGGTGAGAAGGTAAAATAAAGCTGTACTTTATCACAGTGCTACTCAACTCCATGGCCCAGGGGTTGGTTCTGACCTGTAATCTGTGTGTTACAGGTCTACAGTGTGACCCTGCACTCATGTCCAGACACTCAAGCCACAGACTCATTGAACAGGTGGCAGGTCAGTCTGCCTGTTGTAACACTCCAGGATTGAGTCACATGTTGTGTCATGCACAGTGGAGCCAAAATTGGCTCGTGATGTATCAGAAATCAAATAAACAAAAATAGGGATCCTTGACCACAGAAAGATTGAGGAGCATTGCTTTATAGTCATGGCTATTATTATATCTCATTTATCAGTTGTCACGAACTATTGGGGTGCTTCCTCGATTGACCCATTTCATCTTCACCACAAGCTTATGAGACTGGGGCCATGCTATCATTATCCCCACTTTGCAGGCACAGAGCACTGAGATTACCAAGAACCCTACGATTGAGGGTGTCAGAGCCACGACTGGAGTCAGGCCCTTCTGATTCACTCCTCACCCTTACCTGTCAGTCTTGCTGTGTCTCTGTTTCACTCTACCCTGAGTTCCCTGAAGATCCAGTAATTTTTCATTTTTTTGTTCACTTAGCCCCAAAATTCAATACAGGTTTAATAAACATGGATTGACTAAATCTGAAAATTCAATGGGGAAAAGAAGAGCATAGGGCAGAATGGGAGGGGAACACTGGAGGAGAGGAAAACCTACTATCAAAGTCTGTGATGCTGTAGAGAAAGCAAGGATAAATATCAAATGTTGCTCATGGAAATGAGGAGGAGAAAGACATGAAAAGTAGTACCATGGGAGAACCTACATATCTTGGTGATAGATAGGATGTGAAAATCAAGGGACAAGAAAATATTGATGGCACCAATACTTGCAGCCAAGTGACTAGAAATGGTGAGCCAGGATGAGGGAAGCTCTGAATAGAAGTCTATGGAACATCTAGGGAAAGATGTACAGGGAGAAAATATTCAGTTAGAAGTATTAAAATACCCAAAGAAGAGTGCTTATTTCACTTGCACTGATTTAAACTGTGTAAGGAACTCATGGAATGGGACCAGGATTTCCTTAGGGGCTTGGCAATATGAAATGCTGGGGAGAATTAGGGAGACAGTCCTGAAGCTACAGTTGACTAAGTTGAGAAAATGTCATCAATCGGCCATACCACAGAACAGGGGGTGGGACAGAGGAACGTTATCAGAACAGGGCTGAACCATCCTAATTTGTTGGCTGACCCCACCAACACTCTATCTGGAGCAAACTACTCTGATGTGTATCTGATAGACTCCAGCACCCACAAGCTTGTGTTTTTAAATGGAGAAATCTCTCTTCTTTCTGAAGCTCATGATTTTTCTCAGAGAGCTAGTACTGGCCTGAATATTCTTTTTTTTTTTTTTTTTCAGTAAGAATGAGTCTGTGTCACATGAAGGGCCCAGTGTGGATGATTTCCCAGTACCCAGTGTCTATGTCAAAGATGTAGTCTTATCTAGAAAATGAACAGTCATTTAATTATATTATGGTGGCCTATCAAAGGACTAGAGGGGACTTATCTAGCTTTCTACTCTGTTGTACCTGTAATTAGGATGACTGCTGTATTTCCTAAAATCCATCTATTATCCTCCTTCATGGTATTTAACCCAGTGATCTTTTTATTCATTTCAAGTCTCCTTAAATTTAGCAGAATCTCATTTTCCTTCACAGGACAGTTGACGTGGCTCTTTTTCTCTTTACTGACTCATAAATCTTGGCAAGGACACTCAATGGAAAGGAACAGTCGTGGAAGGAACTCTGGCTCAGAGGCACTTGGGAAGATGAAACAAGCCAGCAGAAGCCTGGCCCATGTCTCTGGGGAAATTTAGCTCAACCCTCTAAGGCTCGGACATTAAGAAAAATACTGCCTATGCTAATAGAACCCTTTATTCACAGGGTGAATTTTCTACTCAAGGATAAGACAAGTTTTGAAAGCTGGAAGGGCCAGAGTGGGAAAAGCAAGAACGGCCACTCTATCTAGACTGTCACAAAGAATCTGTTATTTCATTAACTGGGATGCTGGGGCAAGACAGCCCTGGAGACACCATTCCTGCAGGTTGGGCCCTTTCCCAGGAGCAATAATTAAATTACTGCCCCTGCCCACTATTCCACAGAAAATCAGAAAATGCAAAATTCCGGCTCCTTCTTTTGTGAGCTTGAGGGTTTGACACAACCTTGGGTTCAGTTTGCGGATTTGTAAATCAAGCGAAGTCCACTGGATTAAACCTGAAGACCCCTTTTACTTGTAATGTTCCACAATCAACTGCCTGTAGGTCCCTCCCTGTGGACCATGACCACAGGAAACTTCGGGGTGCAGGTGCCCGGGGGAGTGGGGTATGAAGCATGGGTAGGAGGACAGTGAAAAAGACAAGGGGCCGGGGGGAAACTAGGTACAGAAGCTAGAAGAGAAAGAAAAGGAACGATCTTCATTCCAAGGCACGGGGACTTCTGCTCCTCTCCTTTCTACCATTAACACTGCAGAAACAATTTGACCCATGTCACATTTTCAAGATTTTCAGAAGCCAAATACTGGATGATATATTTAAGTAAGAAAAAATAGAAGAGATAGCTTGAGGGTAAGCTTCCCTTAAAATTAAAAATACAAGAATGTAACAAATTACATATATATGTGTATAATTGAATCACTGCTGTACACCAGACACTAATGTAACATTGTAAATCAAACGTACTTCAATAAAAAATAAAATAAATGCTTCTAGGAAAAATGAGGAAAAATCAATTTGAAATTTTCATGAGAGAATGGTGTCCGGAGGGTAACTACAGGCATGTAATTTTCTTTCGGATCTTGCTCAAATACATATGTAGTCAAGCATCCAACAAATATTTATTGAGCACCTATGATGTGTCAGTACAATTCTAGGCCTAGATGTATAGTTTTGTAGATCTGCTTGTGAATCCTGCATCATGACATAAATCAAACATCTGATTTTCCATTATTCACTTACAGCAACAAACATTTTCTCACATCCTGTGCATTTTGATATGAACATCCTTGTGAGTGGTGAAAGTCGCTAAGTTGTGTCCAACTCTTTGTGACCCCATGGACTGCAGTCCACGGAATTCTCCAGGCCAGAATACTGAAGTGAAGCCTTTCCCTTCTCGAGGGGATCGTTGCAACCCAGGGATTGAACCCAGGTCTCCCACATTGCAGGCGGATTCTTTACCAGCTGAGCTACGAGGGAAGTCCATGAATGTCCTTAGTAGGAAACATATATGGAAATTATGATTTAAAAAACTGAGGAGTTTTGGGTATTAAAAATAAGCTCAAGTATGGTAAAGCTGCATCCTTCAAAAAGCTCCTATTATTATGGACTGGTTCAAGAACTCATCGAATACTTAATTTGGAGAGCCAGTCTCAGTGTTTCCATAGCCCCTCAGATTACAGGAATCAAGTTGCAAGAAAAAGGAACAAGAAAGACATTCCTATTCAATTTGGTTCAGCAAATATTTTTAAGAACCACCTCAGTTGAGCTGTTTCAAATCCTGAAAGGTGATGCTGTGAAAGTGCTACACTCAATACGCCAGCAAATCTGGAAAACTCAGCAGTGGCCACAGGACTGGAAAAGGTCAGTTTTCATCCCAATCCCAAAGAAAGGCAATGCCAAAGAATGCTCAAACTACCACACAACTGCACTCATCTCATATGCTAGTAAAGTAATGCTCAAAATTCTCCAAGCCAGACTTCAGCAATATGTAAACGGTGAACTCCCTGATGTTCAAGCTGGTTTTAGAAAGGCAGAGGAACCAGAGATCAAATTGCCAACATCTGCTGGATCATGGAAAAAGCAAGAGAGTTCCAGAAAAACATCTATTTCTGCTTTCTTGACTATGCCAAAGCCTTTGACTGTGTGGATCACAATAAACTGTGGAAAATTCTGAAAGAGATGGGAATACCAGACCACCTGACCTGCCTCTTGAGAAATCTGTATGCAGGTCAGGAAGCAACAGTTAGAACTGGACATGGAACAACAGACTGGTTCCAAATAGGAAAAGGAGTACGTCAAGGCTGTATATTGTCACCCTGCTTATTTAACTTATATGCAGAGTACATCATGAGAAATGCTGGACTGGAAGAAACACAAGCTGGAATCAAGATTGCTGGGAGAAATATCAATAATCTCAGATATGCAGATGACACCACCCTTATGGCAGAAAGTGAGGAGGAGCTAAAAAGCCTCTTGTTGAAAGTGAAAGAGGAGAGTGGAAAAGTTGGCTTAAAGCTCAACATTCAGAAAACGAAGATCATGGCATCTGGCCCCATCACTTCATGGGAAATAGATGGGGAAACAGTAGAAACAGTGTCAGACTTTGTTTTTTTGGGCTCCAAAATCACTGCAGATGGTGACTGCAGCCATGAAATTAAAAGGCGCTTACTCCTTGGAAGAAAAGTTATGACCAACCTAGATAGTATATTCAAAAGCAGAGACATTACTTTGCCGACTAAGGTCCATCTAGTCAAGGCTATGGTTTTTCCTGTGGTCATGTATGGATGTGAGAGTTGGACTGTGAAGAAGGCTGAGCACCGAAGAATTGATGCTTTTGAACTGTGTTGTTGGAGAAGACTCTTGAGAGTCCCTTGGACTGCAAGGAGATCCAACCAGTCCATTCTGAAGGAGATCAACCCTGGGATTTCTTTGGAAGGAATTATGCTACAACTGAAGCTTCAGTACTTTGGCCACTTCATGTGAAGAGTTGACTCATTGGAAAAGACCCTGATGCTGGGAGGGATTGGGGACAGGAGGAGAAAGGGACGACCGAGGATGAGATGGCTGGATGGCATCATGGACTCGATGGACATGAGTCTGAGTGAACTCTGGGAGTTGGTAATGGACAGGGAAGCCTGGCGTGCTGCAATTCATGGGGTCGCAAAGAGTCGGACATGACTGAGCGACTGAACTGAACTGAACTCGGGTTTGGAGTTTGGGAGAGAAAGAGGAAAGAAATAGAACTTTACCGATTAGTAAGAGAAGATAATTTTACAAGTGATTAACTACTTGGCAGACTATGCTAAACTCTGTTAGAGAGGCATACACAAAAGGCCTTGAGAGAAAAGTGGAGAAAAATCCAAAAGGCCATGAGAGAACAATGGAGAAAAGTCCTTTATTACTAGGGATGAGCAAAACTTTGTGAAGTAAGTGGCTTCTGCATTGAACTTCGAAACATTTTTAGAACTGGAAAGGACAAAACATGGCAATGCTGGGATGCAAAAAAAAGGGCTGCTAACAGGTCAGAACCTTATGGCTATTTCCTGGGCATTTACTCTAATAAGGAACTGAATAGGAGTTTCTTTAAATCTTGACATCCTTGTAAAACAGGTATGTCATCAACTTTATCAGGATCCAGCCAGGGAAAGGAACTGCTTCTAATATAATTTAGCTCATCCCTGGTGTCATGAGTGGTAAAGAATCCACTGCCAATGCAGGAGTCACAAGAGAAGTGAGTTTGATCTCTGCTTGGGAAGATGCCCTGGGGTGCCCTGGCACCCCACTCCAAAATGCTTGCCTGGAAAATTCCATGGGCAGAGGAGCCTGGTGGGCTACAGTTCATGGGGTTGCAAAGAATCAGACACGACTGAGCTACTGAGCACACACACACAATATTTATAGCCAAGAGCATTTAAAGGGGGAAACTGAGCCAGCACAAACTTTGGCCAAAGCAGGAAAGCAATAGGAATGTAGAAGGGAAGGTGGAGTGATAGGAGCCTTGCCGGGGGCACGCTCTCTGAGGCTGAATCCCAGAGGAGACTCAGCCGCTTCTGGGGATGCACCCCAGGATAAGCAAGGGCCCCAGCAGCCTCCCTGCTGCTCCATCCTGCCTACCACCATCTCCTGCCAGCATCTCCCTGTGGCCAAGCCCAGTCAGAAGCCAGCTGACCTGACCACCTGGGAATCTGCCACCTGTGGGGTGAACAGATCAGAAATGCTTCTGAGCCACAGCTGCTGATGAGACATTCAAGCACAGATGAGATGGAGGTAGCCTGACCCACACCACTCAGTAAATGATGGAGCTGGTACTGGGATTCAGTGCTGTCTCCAAGTCTGATTTTCTCTTAATGTCAGCTCCACGAATGTCCAGTATACTCATCTATGACCAGTAGAGGTGCTTTGGTGAAGGAATCAAAGGCCATTCATTCCAAAGAATCAACATTCACCTGAATTGCTTGGGAATTTCTTGGAGGAAAGGAAGCTATAACTTGATGAATGAGAAAACAAGCCTTGAAACCTCTTGGTAAATGCTAAGGAATACGGAAGAAAACACATTCCCCTCCCATGCCTGTCCCTCCACATACTGCTCTGCTTTTGCAGACCGAACAGGGAAAGGAGAACCTAGGTTAAAAAGGCTCAAAAAAGAGCCATCATGGCCCAGGAAGGGGCTAGTGGGAAATGTCAGTGGAACCAAAGCTTCATCTCTATGTCCAGATGCCATTAAGCCTGACCACGTGGTGATGTCACCCAGCTTGGCTAGATCTCCATGGCCTTCTTCCCCTCCCAGGCAAGTAATGATGGCAGCACCTGACACTCTCATGATACATTGTTCCTGACACATGTAGACAACCTGGGGCTTCCCTGGTGGCATGGTCAGGAACCCACTTGCCAATGCTGGAGACACAAGAAACACGGGTTCTATCTCTACATCAGAAAGATCCTCTGGAGGAGGGCAAGGCAACCCACTCCAGTATTTTTGCCTGGAGAATCCCATGGACAGAGGAGCCTGGTGGGCTATAGTCCATGGGGTCACAAAGAGTAGGATATGATTGAAGCATCTTAGCACGGCACATACACAACCTGAGCTTGGTGTGTAGACCCTCACAACATGATCCATGTGGGAGCAGGAGGGGAAAAAAAGGAGTCTAATTTGCAGGTTAAGACCACCAGGCACTGAGAGGTTAAGTGACTTGCCCTGGGGTCCCACAGAGACCCAGCAAGCAGGAACGAATAAAGGGAGGGCTCTCAGCTCAGGGCTCTCTTCTGCCACTTCAGACAACCTCAGAGCAGGGAAAACAGCACTCCTATGGAGAGGCTCGGATCCAGCAGCCCCTCATTACAGTGCAGAGATAAATGTGACACTTATTAGCACTTCTCCCTGAGCACCTGTCCAGCAGAGGAAGCAGGCAGGCTGGAGAGATGCCCTTGATCCTCATTAACCCTTTATCATTGGGTTTCTTTCCACTTCTTCCTCTACAGATAAGAGGATGTTAAAGACAGAAAATCCTCAAGTTATCAAATTTCCTGTGGATGGGAACAAAAAAAAAACCATGAACCAACAAAGTAACTGCTGGAAATTATGTGACAAATTAGCAGACTATCATTTCACTCCCTCTGCCTGGAATATATGCATGCCCACAAAAATTAAGTAACTCTGAGCAGGGTGGATGTGGAGACCCCAAATTGCAGTGCTTGCCCATTTCCATGGCAAATACCCACAGCTCAACCAAGGATGGATTGGCTAACTTCTGCGAAAAATTGGCTGTCATGAGCCATGAGCAAGTATATCCCAAATTCCCAGTCTCAGTTGCCGTAGATCAAAACTCAAAGCCTTTCTCAAGATTTCAGCTTAAAGGCCAAGCAGAGTGCCCAGCATGTGGTCGGTGCCTGCCCAATGTCATTTCAAGAAACCAAGTGCATAGAATTTCATCTAGACAAAGGAGCCCTTCCCAAAGTCTGTTCTGACAGCTAAAGTTTTGTCTTATGTAACCTTAAATAGGATTTTTATGTTTCTTTTACAGAATTTTTTTTTTACCTTTTAACAGCTACATTTATTCAGCATTTATTCAATACTTAAACATCTGGCACATATTTCATCTCCTGAGCTAAATGTTAAACTTCTTGAGGGTAGGAATCATGCCTTGCTCTACTGTATATCCCTGAAGGATCCTTGACTGAGTCTTGCATATGATCAACACCCAATAAAAGTGGATGAATGAATTCTGATGAATCAAGGCTTGCCCTGATCTGCTTACACTTGAAAATAACTCAACAATGCTCTAAAAGGGGAAACTTTGATATGTTAATGACTTAAGCTATGGTGTGCCTACAGGAAAAATGAACTCAAGTTGGCGGTCTTGATAAAACTGCACTCCTTACCAGGGCAAGACAGCAGAAGAAGCTTTTCTTTAATAGGGCAAAGCGTTCCAGGGCAGTTACTGTACAGTAAGAAGATATTGCGTGGCTGCTCTCTTGCCTCTTATTAGATGCTTCTGTGAGTGCCCCTTCATTGACTACTACCCCTTTCTGTGTCTTCAGATAAAATGGCATGAGAGTAAGATTGGGCAGGGGCTCACAGCAGGTATTGAATACAACAGTGGCTCCAATTCTTCTGGCTGGGGAATCCAGACCAGGATTCTGGTTGGAAGAGAGTGGACAACATCCAAAGTTTTCTAAACTAATAGTAATGCCATGGTAAGAATACCTTTGTATTAACACTTTCACAATTACTGTGTCCAATGTGAAGTATATTTATTAGTATTTCAGACATTATCTTTAGACAAAGAGAAGTAAAAGAATGTTAAAGTTTTGTTCATTGGAAAAGACCCCAATGCTCAGAAAGATTGAAGGCAAAAGGAGAAGAGGGCAGCAGAGGATGAGATGGTTAGAAAACTGGAGGATGAGATGGTTAGAAAGCTGGGGATGAGATGGTTAGAAAGCTTCACTGACTCAATGGACATGAATTTGAATTTGAGCCAACTCTGGTATATAGTGAAGGCCAAGGAAGACTAGCGTGCTGAGGTCCATGGGCTCACAGAGTCAGACACCATTTAGTGCCTGAAAAACAACAAAAAGTTTTGTTACAGAAAGAGTTGAAATACTGAATAGTTGAAATGTTTGCAGGTAGGCAAACCAATACAATATAACTGACACTGAAAGGGTTTTCTGTTCATAAAGAATATTCAAGAAAATTATTTGAATGTTCAATATAGAAGATATTGGTTAAAATTATAGTATTTCCTCCTTATTTTAATTTAAACTCTAGTATATGATTTTTTTCCTAAGCAAATTCTCTTCTTTGGAAATAATAGTACACAGTATTTGATTGTTGCTTATATTATTTTTTATCATTGCCTGGCTTCATATCATAAAATACACTATAAAGCCTCCAGTTAATCTCTGCAATTAGTTTTACTTCAAATTCTATGGAAGAAGTGCTTTGAGTTATTGTAAATATTCTACCACAGAAGTCCTTCTGTCAACATACTTTCTCAGTTAAGAATATTATCAAACTGTACTCGCCATGTCTTGGACAGTGGTTGTCCTATTTTTACCCAACACATTTTATTCCATGGAGTCGTATCATGAATGCAAGTCTGTGATATGGAACCAGATGGTGTTTGAACTTATGAAGCCCTGGTGAGGTTGACAGTAGTGCTGGAATAAAAGGTTGTACAGGGGAGAAAAGGCAGAGAGCCCATGCAGAGACTCGGTGCCAAAGACTATATTTTAAAAACTTGTTCAGGTGTGTCTCTCAAACCCATGGCTTTGGTGAGAGAGCTTTCAAAGAGCAGGAAAGCAAATAATGTCTGGATAGTTTCTGCATTCAAGGGGCATCCACATCTGCAGAAAGACTTTAAGTGAATTTTAATTCTTGTTAACTTGATTGATTAAACATGTTAAGTGAAGCGAAGCTTATATTACCCCCTTGTTAATGCTGTGAATACTGCATAGTAGATAGTGTCTTATTTTTGATACATAAATGGGGTTTGAGAATTGATGCTGATGGAGGATTATGATTGAGAATATTGAGTTTAAAGTTGCCTTCGTAGAGTTCGCCAGTGAGCTCAGCATGTATGATTGCAGGAAGAAATATGTTCCAATGACTGTGACACCCTCAAGAATGCTGTTTGGTGCAGTTCTGAGTTTGGGGCATGGATGATTTTTATATGGTTGTTAATGTTGAAAATTCTTAAAACTATTTTTTTTTTTTAAAGAAGGAAATCACTGCTCTCACTTTGACTTTATAAGCTGAGATTCAGAGCATTTAGGTAATTTGTCCAACATCCCACAAATAGTAAGAGAGAACTAGGACCCAGGTCAGTTGGTGTTTCCATATTACCAATCCCTCAAGGACTTTCTTTCCCATGCCATATATACATCTCCCCCCCCGGTTTTCCTGCTCCATCTGTAGTCTTTCCAAGTTCTCCTGTTCTGCAGCTACACCTCCGTGGCTCCTATTGTTGGGTCTATCAGTTAAGGAGTATTGCTTGAAACGTCACAGGAGAGTTATAGCACACAGGCATACGCCATCACCTTGAGCATAAGCAGTTGGGCTGTGAATGGGCAGATCACCCAATAAGATCAGTCAGTTATTTTTAAGAGACTGATATTAATGAAGGAAGAGCAAAAGGCACCTTGTCTCATGAGAGTGCGATCTACAGGTACTACATAAACTGACATTTCTAGATGTCATTTTTTTCTGGTCTGGAGAGATCTTGCTGAATCTGAAGCCAATGTAAAAGGCAGTCAAATAAAAAAGAATCAAGGAAGCTGAAGATACCAATGAAGTCTCTGGATTCAGCTGTCCCTGAAGTTGTCAAGTTCTAAGGTGTTGGATATTAAAGCTAAAATGTCCCTTGCACTGCCAATCAATTTGCTACTTGACTGCAAGTTTTCTGCTGGCTACTTGACCTCTGCACTGGATAGTTCTCGTGCTCTGCCTCGTATCATCTACATTAAGCCTTTCTTCTTGTTGCAGCCATCAGTTCTACATGGGTAAACCTCAAAGCATCTGGAAAGTGTTATTTCACCTCCATGGGGAGTCTCTCACTTTGTGTCGTGGGTTATCTCTGCCTCAGAGAGAGCTTCTAGGAACTATGACTCACAAACCTTGAAATACAAGGGAACTTGCATCCCATGGGGGATACAGGGGCAGCTGGAGCCTGGGGCTGCTGGATCGCTGCTTCTTTTTTCCATCACTTAGACAGTCAGTTGAGAGCTATTTTCTTCACCCCTGAGAAGGTCCAGCACCACTTGTCCAGTGGGTGTCAGTTAGACAGTTCACCGGATCCTGATTTCCCTCATCCCTTGGCGTTACTTCTCAAAATAAACCATCTCAGTGCACACTTGTTGTGTTTTGAGGTCTGCTTTCTTAGAGAAACAAGATGAAACCTCTCCTAGGGCATTCAACAGACTCCATTAACCCCTTCTTGGAACTCCCTCCTCCCTTCACTACTGGGATGTATTTTTCTTGGCTTTGCTTATTGCTTTCTCACCCCTCTTTAGCATGTCTTTCATGAGCTTCTTGTCCTTTTTAAATGACAGTACTGCCCAGGACCCTTTGCCCAATCATCGTCTCTTCTACACGCTAGAGCCCGCCCACACCAATGGCTTCACCAGTCACTTACAATCATTCCTGAGTCTCCATTCCAGATGCACATGAATGAGAAAGCAAATGTGTCCCTCTCAGAGGAAATAGCACATCAGACCATGCTGTTTGTGTTTTGTTTTGCATTAATTTGATGCCCAGCCTTGAGTTAGTAACACAGACATGATGGGCAATGAAATAAATGCATTTCATTCCTTGTTAACTCAAACCCCAGTGCCTTAAAGGGAACATATACTTCACAACTGCATGATTCCTGAAGAGTTGTTAGAGCCCGTTCTCCTTGTCTAAAATATTATTTTATCTTTAGGAAGTTTGGAATTAATTTTATAATGCCACTTAGGAATTGTAAGAGGGCAAAGACTTTCTGCAGCCATTCTTAGTGGCACTCATATTTTCTTCATGAAGACAATCAGGAGGATGGGGAGAAGAATGCATGTTGAAATCTGTGCTGCTGTACTGCTTGACTCCAGCTACATCTTTCAACCTCTGCAGTCTCCCTGAGTCTCTAAGCTGGTGTAGATTTTGTTTCTGGAGTTAGTTACCAAGTCCCAGGTTACTGGGATCCTGAAATTCCTATAAATCCTATACAACATAATACAATTTAAGTCCTAGACTCTGAATACTACCTAGAATAGAACCGTATGGGACTAGAAGAGCTTAATTGAGCCCACAACTTAGTTTTCTTCTATGATCTATAAAGACAGACCCTAACCCATCAACCCTATTCTCTACCACATGTCTCCAGCCTCCCCAGCATCTCAGCCCCAGGGGAAAAGTGAACCTGAGGTTATCTGAGCAGCTGGGCACTCAGTAGTGGAAAAACATGTGTTTATGCATCTTGTCAATGATTTTTTCTCCCATTCCCAAGGTGTTAGTTCCTGAACGCAGTCACTTTACAACCAATTGTTATCTGCAAAATGGAAATTCAAACCATGTTTCCTAATTAATCTATTGTGTTCTGTCTAATTTGCATGATAGACTGTAGGAGCAATGCCTTGTAAGTGCCTTTCTCTGGGGCTAGGGTTGTTAGAAACCTGCTTCCGTAAAGTGTCTCTACAGGGGAGAAGCTGAGACAACTTCCAGCACTGCCACCTTGTTGCCTGGGCTGCGTCTCCTCTGGCTGTTTAGAGGTGAACAGATCCTGAATCTTAAAGTCTCTCTCTAGTCTGTGTTCTCAGTACTGAACAGGTGAGCACAGAGCCGTAGCAAATTGATAGGGACTGGCTACACTAGGATGCTCTAACATCTGCTCCTAGGACCTGTGGCTGGATTTGAAAAGAGAATTTGATCCTGCCTCATAATAAACCATTCATGTGGCTCAAAACCCTTTCTTCCAGAAAGCAGGAAGTAAGGTGGGAGTGAGAATATGGAAGGAGACAGAAGTTTCTTACTTTTATGCTTCTCTTAAAAAAATAATTTATATTGGAGTAGAGTTACTTTACAATGTTTCTACCGCACAGGAAAGTGAATCAGCCATACATATACATGCGTCCCCCCCTTTTGGACTTCCTTCCCACTTAGGTCATCACAGTGCATTGAGCAGAGTTTCCTGTCCTATCGAGTAGGTTCTCATTAGTTATCTATTTTATATACAGTATCAACAGTGTATGGGCTTCCCAAGTAGCACCGTGGCAAAGAACCCGCCTGAAAATGTAGGAGATTCAGGTTTGATTCCAGGGTCAGGAAGATCCCCTGGAGTAGGAAATGAGAACCCACTCCAGTTTCTTGCCTGGAGAATCCCACGGACAGAGGAGCCTGGCAGGCTACAGTCCATGGGGTTGAAGAGTTGGACACGACTGAGCATGCGCCTGCACGCATCCATCAGTAACGTATCCTTCCCGATTCCTCCCACTGCCCACCTCCTTCCACCTGCGTGTCCACACGTTTGTCCTCTACCCCTGTGTCTCTATTTCTGCTTCGCAAATAAGATCATCTCTACCATTTCTCTAGGTAGAGGTGTGGATGGGCCTAGAGAGTGTCATCGAGTGTGGCGTCCGAAACACAAACACCATGTAATAATGCACATGTGTGCACTCATGCTTCTTCACACTCAGCTTCCAGCTAATCATCCAAATCACGACTCAGGCGCACCTGCCAATTTATGATTCCAGCGCCTTTACCTCCAGGGAAGCAGGTTCGCACCGAGAGCTCTGTTCTCCAGTGAGTCCAAGAAAAGTCACTGAGTTTGTCCAGTTTTTTTTTTTCCTTGTTTTAAGGGTGAGAACAGCAACTTCTAAGCTCTTAATATGCCACAGCTGCAACCAGAAGTCTTAATATTCAATTTCATCTTTTTGTCGCATCTGTGCTGCTGAGATCTTAGCCTTCTTTGCCAAGGAAGCAAAGTCATTGTGTCTGGCTTAGTGTAAATAACACAGTGCCAGCAGATCTGTGCTCTAGATTTTTCTCCTGTGAAAGTACATCAAGGTCTTCATTTTTTAAACAAGAATAATCACCCAGAAAATGGCATAACAATCTAGAAAATACCAGCTGTTTATGTAGGATCTGGGTAGTCCATAGTTTGATCATGCATTGCTAGTGGGAGATTACACTGCATAAGCCACTTTGGATAACTGTTTAAGTTTATTCTAAATGTAAAAGCATGCAGATACCCTATTATGCCCCGTGATTTTACTCCTAGTTATATAGCCAGTAAAAAACAAACAAACAAACAAAAGCTTTAAAAGAACAGGGTCTGCACTATTCATAATAACCTGGAACTGAAAAAAGCTCAAATGTCATTAGACTGGTAAATCAAGTGTGGTATATTCACACAACAGAATAGTAAGCAAGATAAATCTCACAAACATGATGCTGAGTGACAGAACTGAAACAAAAAGTAGTACCTATTGTATCTGTCACTAAGAACAGTCCAAGTTAAACTATGGTACTAGACTAGGAGCAAGGCTACCTATAATGTTGAAGGTTCTCCATCTTTGCATGCTCAGTCATGTTCAATTCTTTGCAACGCCATGGACTATAGCCTGCCAGCCTCCTCTGTCCAAGAAATTTTCCGGGCAAGGATACTGTAGTGTGTTGCTATTTCCTACTCCAGGGGATCTTCCTGACCCAGGGATCGAACCCATATATCTTGCATCTCCTGCATTAGCAGGAGGATTCTTTACCACTCTGCCACTTGGGAGGCTAATGTTGAAGGTATTGATTAAATGGGTATAAAGAGAAGCATGCGGGATGCTGGTAATGATCTGTTCCTTGAACTGTTTACATGGAATATTCAATATGTGAGAATCTAGCTGCAGACTTAGGATCTGTGCATTTCTTGTATGTATATTATCGACTAAAAAAGTTTATAGAAATATGAATAATGAAGCCTTATTTAGAATTTTTTCTTGGTTCTTGTTAGGGTCTCATGGCAATGTATATAAAATTCCTTGAAAAATGCATACACAATAATAATCCAATGAATTATTTCTGCCACCATCATCACCATTTACTTAACATCCTATGTATAAACAATATAATCCCAAGTAATTGTCACCTTTCTAAGTCAGAAAAGATTCTAACTTACTTACATTTATCTGAGAAGAAACTAGAAATCTGAATTCAATTTGAATTTTCTCAGTACTTAGGCTCCTGGATTCTGTGTTTACTGAAACATTTTATAGAACCAAAGGGTAATCTAAAGCCAGTGTAAAAAATGGCTATCAGAGTTACCGCACACAAGTTTCCTCATTAGAGAAGACCTCGTTGGATAAGAAATACAGCCCTTCCCTGAGCTGCAGGCTGAGTCCTGCACACACGACTCATTATGGTCACTCCGCAGTCTCTGCAGTCTCTCTTTTTGGTTTATCATTTGGAGGCTAGTTGGATGACTCCTGGTGTTCATAGCAACCTTCAGAAAACATCTGATCCTCCGTGCAGATTTATCTTGTACCCCTCATTTCAGTGTTCTCTAATCTATGTTCTCTAACTGCTCTTGGAACGGTTCACTCTGCAGACAAAAATCCAAGCCCTTTAAAAGAAGGGAGAATGTGTTAGATCAAGGCTACAAACAACAGGGGATGCTTGTACTGGAGGAGAAAATGACTAATGGAATGCAAAAGTACATGTTCTAGACAGTAATTTTTAGCAGTAAGACAATGTCTTGATGGTCTCTCACAATAGATTGTAAGTGCCATGGAGTCTGGGAACAAGACAGCATACTGGCCATTGTGTATTAGTAACACTGACATTTATCCACAGATCAGATGAATGAATGTGATAGCTGATGGACAGAAGAATAGTGCTAATATGGTTAAACCTCTCATGACAACTACTTACTAGGCCATTCCTAGGAGCAAGTGTTAGGAAGTAAGGGAAAACTATCTGATAAAAGTGATTTAAGACAACACATAGAATGGGAGGAAGTTTGCAAATCAAGTCTCTGATAAGGAGATATATATATCTAGAAATGTTACGAATAACTACAACTCACTTATAAAAAGACAATCTAATTTTTAAAACACTGAGAAGAATTTAACAGACATTTCTCCAAAGAAGGTATACAAATGCTGATAAGTATATGAAAAGACTCCCACCCTCATTAGCCATCAGAGAAATGCAAATCAAAACCACAGGGAGATACTCCTTTATACTCACTAGCAAAGCTATAATCCAAGAGACAGAAATAACAGGTGTTGGTGAGGATAAGAAAATACTGAAATCCTTATACATGGCTAGGGGAAAGTAAAATGGTATGGCTGCTTTGGAAAACATTCTGACAGTTCATTAAAAGTCATATGACACAGTAACTCTACTCTTATGTATAGACACAAGAGAGATAAAAATATATGACCTTACGAAAACTCGTACACAAATGTTCATAGCAGAATTTTTCATAATAGCCAAGAAAAACGCCAATGTCTGTCAGTTGAACAGTGAATAAATGAAATGTGGTATATCCATTAATGGAAGGCCATTAGCAGTTTTAACAATGGAATACTGATAGATGTTGCAGCTATGGATGAACCTTGAAAACATGATGCTCAGTGAAAGAAGACAGACTCAAAAGTCCACCTATGATCCCATTCATATAAAATATCCAGAATAGGATAAAAAAAAGCAGAAAGTAGATTAGTGGTTGCATAGTGCTGGGAGGCTGAGGGCATGGGGGTAATGACTAAGGGAAATGGACTTCATATGGGGGTAATCAAATGCTGTCAGCTGATTGTGGGATAGATGAAGAGTTTGTGAATATCCTCAAAGGCATTAAATTGTAGACTTTCAGTGAGTGAATCACATGGTTTGTGAATTGTATCTCGATAAATCTGTTAAAAATAAATTGAAATTGTGATGATTGAGACAGGAGGAAGAAGCACTTCTGAGAAATAGAAAAAGGAATGGAAGATAGTAAAAGAATCAATGAAAAAGATTTCATGTGTGTAATTAGCTGTTTTGTCTACAAAGGGCCTCTTTGACACTGCTGCTGCTGCTGCTGATGCTGCTGCTAAGTCACTTCAGTCGTGTCAGACTCTGTGTGACCCCATAGATGGCAGCCCACCAGGCTCCCCCGTCCCTGAGATTCTCCAGGCAAGAACACTGGAGTGGGTTGCCATTTCCTTCTCCAATGCATGAAAGTGAAAAGTGAAAGGGAAGTCGCTGAGTCGTGTCCGACCCTCAGCAACCCCATGGACTGCAGCCTTCCAGGCTCCTCCGTCCATGGGATTTTCCAGGCAAGAGTACTGGAGTGGGGTGCCATCGCCTTCTCCGTCTTTGACACTAGGGGTAAGAATCTGATTCCTCCTAAAATTTAGGATTCATTTTCCCTAAATATATGCAAATTGTAAATGGAGAAAGAAAATATGAATAAATCAGGAAATGTAAAAATAAATCATAACAAAAGTCCCTTTAGTGCTGATTCTAATTTAATCAATATGCAAAATGAGAATCTCTCAGAGAAAAACATCAACTTCTCCAGGAAAAGCAGCTGTGGCAGGTCCACAGCAATCACTCATCCCTTTTGCCAGAATGTATTTTCCTTCTCCAGGTAGGTCTCTCAAATAGCCCTCAAATATTCCATTAGAGCATTTCCCTTCATGCACCCCTTTGTAGTTCAGTCATTGTTGCTGATACAATACCAACAGGAGACCTTTTCTTTAAGCCAGACTTCTGCATATTATTAAAATGTAAGATAAAGAACAACACGTCTCCATGTCTGACAGTTTCAAGTCATTTTAGCAGATGTGTCTGCCATTGTTCCCTGTTTCTTTCACAAGTAAAATGTCTGCAGAGGAATGACAAAGCACTGTTTCCTGTCTCTTAGCTTAAAAAATATAAAACTCCTAGCATTTATTAGACAACTCCAAATGTTAATCTGATAGTAAAAATTTTAAAACCTTCCACAGGGATCCTTGGGGCTTTCCTGCTCTAGGATTAAGAACTCTGTGTTCTTACTGTGAAAACCTACGAAACTTTGAGACAAAGAACCATAATTTTGATTGCCATCCAGCAGGATATCCTACTAGGGTCTCTCAGATTCTCAGTCTGCTCCGCTCTTCTGCCAGGATGGTACATAAATATTTCCCTACCTCCTCAAACCTACTCTATTTTATGTATGCTGCTAAGTCACTTCAGTCGTGTCCGACTCTGTGCGACCCCATAGATGGCAGCCCACCAGGCTCCCCCGTCCCTGGGATTCTCCAGGCAAGAACACTGGAGTGGGTTGCCATTTCCTTCACCAGTGGATCTTCCCGACCCAGGGATCGAACCTGGGTCTCCCGCATTGCAGGCAGATTCTTTGCCGTCTAAGCCATTATCTTGTACATAAAAACAGCCTATGCATTCCTCTATCTTACTCAATATCATCTCACTGAATTTTCACAAAAGTACACACTTTTCCATTTGTTTCTTTGGACTCCTAAATCTCTTTACTTCAAGGCTACTACTCACCCAGGAATAATCCCTCCTTCTTTCAAATATTTGGTACCAAAGATTTTTAGAATTCCACTCACATTTGCCTCTGAATGTGCCCCTGGTAAGGCTATTTCTCTCTTAATGTGTGACATTCAGATGACTCCTGGAGTGGTCATATCAGGACAAAGTAGAAGAAAATCATCACTTGTCTATAATGGTATCCATGGAACATAGAATACACTTATTCATTTTCTGCGGTAACATAGGTTAAGTAACATTGTATATTTCATGTATGCAACAGTATAATTAGATTGCTGAATACACTACAGTGAGCTCATCATCAAAAGTCTAGTTCCCATCCATCACAGTATAAGCGACCTCCTCTTTACCTATCTTGTTCTCCTCTCCTGCCCTCCTCTCCTCTGGTGACCACAAACCCGTTCTCAGTATCTATGTGTAGTGTTGGTTCATTTTCCCCAAAACTTTTATTCTTCACATACAAGCAAAATCATACAGTAGCTGCCTTTCTTTGTCTGACTTACCCCACTTCGCCTAATACCCTCCAGGTCCATCCATGTTGTTGCAAATGGCAAGATCCCACCTTTTTTATAGCAGAGTAATATTCTGTTGTTATGTATACATATACATACACACATTCATCCACATAGATACACGTCTCCATCCATCCATCCATCAGTGAGCAATTAGATTGCTCACATATCTAGGCTGTCATAAATAATGCTGCAAGGAACATAGAGGGGAACTTATCTTTTTAAAACAGTATTGTTGTATTTCTCAGATAAATACCCAGAGGTAGAATAGCTGGGTCATATGGCAGTTCTATTCTTAATTTTTGGAGGATTCTCCATACTGTTTTCCATATTGATTGTACCAATTTACTTTACAACCATGTATAAGTGTTACCTTTTCTCCACACCCTTTTCAACACTGACAGAAAGATAAGAAGTAACAATTCCAACCAGTAGGAGGTGATATCTTGTTTTGGTTGTGATTGTCATTTCCCTAGTAATTAGTGATGTTGAACATCTTTTTCACAAGCCTGTTGTAATCTATATGTCTTCTTGGTAAAAATTTTTATTTTAATCCTCTGCCCATTTTAATCACGTTGCTTTTGTTGCTGTCAAGTTTTATGGGTTTTTTCTATACTTGAGATATTAATTCTTTATCAAATATATGATTTGCAAATACATTTTCCCATTCAGTAGGTTGCCTTTTTGTTTAGTTGATGGTTTCTTTTTCTGTGCTTCCTGGTGTACAGGCTTCCCTGGTGGCTCACACAATAAAGTGTCTGCCTGCAATGCGGGAGACCTGGGTTTGATCCCTGGATCAGGAAAATCCCCTGGAGAAGGAAATGGCCACTCACTCCAGCACTCTTTCTTGGAAAATCCCATGGATGGAGAAGCCTGGTAGGCTACAGTCTGTGGGGTCACAAAGAGTCAGACACGACTGAGAGGCTTCACTTTCACTTTTCGGTGCAGAAGCATTTAAGTTTGATGTAATTCCATTTGTTTAATTTTGCTTTTGTTTGCCTTGCCTGAGCAGATATGCTCAGAAAGATATTGCTGAGACCAATATCAAAGAGATAACTGCCTATGTTTTCTTCTAGAAATTCTATGGTTTCAGGTCTTACATTTAAGTCTTTAATCCATTCTGAGTTAATTTTTGTGTATGATGTAATATATCAAGCTAATTGCATTCTTTTGCATCTAGTTTTTAGTTTTTCTAGCACTATTAACTGAGGAGACTGTGCTTTCTCCCTTGTATATTCTTTGCACTTTGTCATAAATTAATTGTACATATATGTGTGGATTTATTTCTGGGCTTTGAATTCTATTCCACTGATGTGTGTCCCTGGTTTTTTGGCCAATGCTGTACAGTTTTGGTTACTATAGCTTTATAGTATAATTTGAAATCAGGGAGTATGATACCACCAGCTTCACTATTTTCCTTCAAGAAAATTGGTTTGGCTATTCAGGGTCTTTTATGGTTTCATACAAATTTTAGGATTTATTTTGTATGTCTCTGAAAAATATAATTGGGATTTTGATGGGGATTATAGTGAATTATAGATTGCTTTAAGTAATATGAACATTTTTCACAATGTTAATTCTTCCAACCCAGAGAATTGAGTATCTTTTCCTTTTTGTGTGTCTTCAATTTTTTTCATATCTTCAGTTTATAGATCTTTCAATTCCTTGGTTAAATTTATTCCTACAATTTCTTTCTATATCTCGATACATATATATTATGAAATTATATTTTGTTGATGAATTATCTCCTTTATCTTTATGTAATGTCCATGTTTATCTCTTGCTACCTGGCATAGTGGTAAAGAATTTGCCTGCTAATGCAGGAGACACAGGAGATGCAAGTTCAGTCCCTGAGCTGGGAAGATCCTCCAGAGTAGGAAATGGCAACCCACTCTTGCTTGGCAAATTCCATGGACAGAGGCACCTGGTGGGCTACAGTCTGTGGGCTTGCAAAAAGTCAGACATAACTGAGTGACTAGGTATATTCACACAAAAGTCAGACATAACTGAGTGACTAGGTATATTCACACACAAGAGACACACTTTTTTTTTTTTTTTTAGCTTGAAGTCTATTCTGTCTGATATGAGTATGGCTTTCCCTACTTTCTTTGGACTGTCATTTGCTTTGAGGGTCATCTTCCATCCCTTCACTTTGGGACTATGTTTGTCTTTAGAACAGAGATGACTCTCTCAAAATAATACAGTATGTTTTCTGACAGCATATAACCTTCATTAGTTATGGAAATTTGTGAATCCAGCTGATAGAGGACTGGAAATGGCTGTCATGAAAAAAAGTCAGTCAGCTACAAGAAAACTCAGAAAGGTACTTCATTGATCTCAGGAACAAAATTGATGAATGAAGGGAATAATTTGCCAAAAAGATTAAAACACTAAAAAAGAATCAAATTCTGGAGCTGAAGAACTCAATAAATTAGATGAATGATGCAATAGAAAGCACTGGAAATGCTTATATATAATATAGTTTATAATAATATTATATATGTTATATATTATAATCAAACTATATATATATATATATATATATATATATATATAATGCAGTTATTGTTTCTTTAAATAAACTCTCAGCTCCATTCTCTCTCCCTTCTTCTCTAGGATACCCATTACCCTTATTTTCTCTCTCATGTTAGTTCTCACAAAATTTCTTCACTGAAAAAGAAAATCTTACTTTTCTCTTCTTCTACCTGAATCATTTCTAGATTTCTACCTTCAAGCTCACTAATTCTCTCTTCCACATAGTCTGCTCTATTTCAAATGCTTACTATTTCATTATTAATCTCATTGATTAAATTCTTCAGCTCTAGAATTTGATTCTTTTTTAGTATTCTAATCTCCTTGGCAAATTATCCCCTTTGTTCATGAATTTTATTCCTGAGGTGGCTAACCTGCCTTTCTGAGTTTTCTTGCAGCTAGTTGAGCTTTTTCATGACAGCTGTTTTGGGTCTCTATCAGTTTCAAAATTCTCCATGACTAAAGCTGGTTTCTGGAGAACTATCATTTTCTTTTCATGACACCACATTATCATGGGTTTTCATGATGCTTGATGAGCTGCTTCTCTTTGAGCACATCTGTAGTAGCAAAACACCTTTCTTTTCTTCTTCAGGTAAAGCTTTTCTTTTTTTTTGAAACTGAGATTCTAATAGTTCAGCAGATTTTTAATTAGAGGTCTTTCTCTTATTTTTCAACAGGTGGCATTATAGTACGTTCGTTTCTCACTCATGCTGCCTCTGGCTACATTGGAGAATGGTACTTTCTACTCACCACCACCTCTGCCAGAGGCATTGCCGGTGCCCCTGCTGTCCTGGGTTGTGCTTCTGGGGTCGCTGGTGCCTTGCAACTGCTGGTGTCATTGGCACCACCAGCAGGGACGTCAGGGTGGTAGGAGCCTCCACAGTGTCTCTGGTTGCCTAGGTTGCAGGCACTGTTGCCTCAGTGTGTGTGGGGTGGAACTTAGGTCTCAGGCGCCTCTGCCACTTCCCGTGTCATTGGGCTGTGAGCACCATCGCCATGAGTGGGAGGGCAGAACTGTCAGCCTTGCTGCTGCCCAGGTTCCACAGCCCTCATTGCAGCCAGAGCTCAAGCAGTATACACTGCTTCTCTGCTGTGGCAGTGTCTCTGTGACCCCTGGGCTGGCATCAAGGGCACCACACTCATTGTTCCCCCTTTCTGCCGCTTCTGCGATCCAGTCCACCCACCTTCAGAGGTACACATGGGTGGATCTCTCCAGCATCCTGGTGAATTAGTTGGAGAAATCTTTGCCAAGTTACAGGTGTTTTATTTGTTGTAGAATGAAGCAGGGAGATAAAAGGAGCTTCTCATTACTGACATCTCTCCTGCACTTGTTCTTATTGATGGTAGAAATTTTTGATGGTGGGTTTGTCTTTTTTTTTTTTTTTTTTTTTTGCTTTATGAGCAATATTTCAACCTGTATTTTGGGAGTATTCAAGATGTCTTTCCATTACAACATTCACCTTGACTACTTTAATATTGCAAATCAACTATGTAAGGTAGGAAGAATGATTGTTTATTTTATAGAGAAGGAAAAAACAGCTAAGGGAAGTTGTCATGAAAACACTGCAGATGTAGAAATATGATTTGATTCTATGTTAATCTCCTGACACCAATCTCCTATTGTATTGAGTACACATCACTGCAAGCCAAAATTGGGTGTCCTGCCATTTAAAGTCCTGTCTGTTTTTCACATAGGTTATTATGAAGCATATCTCCCCTAACTTCTTTGTAAGTAGTTGGTTTGAGTTTCTTTTGTTTGGTTTTTAAACTCAGCTATGCACCTTATGGAGAAGGAAATGGCAACCCACTCCAGTACTCTTGCCTGGAGAATCCCATGGAGGGAGGAGCCTGGTAGGCTACAGTCTACGGGGTCACAAAGAGTCGGACACGACTGAGTGAATTCCTGATACTGATGCACCTTATGCTTGACATTATTTAACTTTACCTTCTTAGGTTCAACCATCAAGATCTGTAGAAGGGTGTCTATGCACTCCACAGCAAAAAAAAAAAAAAAAAAAAAATTTTGATAAATAGCAAGGAATGCTAATACAGAACTGGAAGTGTCAAAATTAGTTTGACAATTTCTTTCCTTCCCTTCTTTTTCTTTCTTCAACATTTTAAAATACATTGTTCTATTCACTTTTACTTCCATTATTTTATGAGAAGTCTGCTGACATTCTTAACATTACACTCCTAAATAATTTTCCCTAGACTACAAGTTGCCAAACTTTCACTATAAATGACCAGATAGTGAATAATTTACTCTTTAATGGTTCTGCTTCTAGATTATAGTTTCTATTTTCCTGCTTGTTTCCTGGTTCTTTATTTTTATTTTTTGTAAACCAGACATTGTGTTTAAAAAACCAACAGTAGCAAATGAATAAGTAATGTTTTCTCTGGATAAGGTCACACAACCTTTTTTCTCAGACCATCATTTTGGTGAGATAGCACCTATCTAATCTTTAATTCAGCTGGGTTTTGGATTTGATGGACCTTTTGAAAGATTCAGTATACCACTATCTTCAAATATTTTATGGTGGAGCAAAACAAATACAGTATTGTAAAGCAAAACAAACTAAAAAAATAAAAATTAATTAAAAAAAAAAATTATGGTGGGAGTAGAAATTTCCCTTAGCAGAGCTTAGGATCTGTACACCTCCAAGACCTCAGAGATTTGTTTTTTATGCACTAAAGCCAGTCACCAGGCTTCTAAACTCTCAGAATCTGTAATTCTGAACTCTCAGATTTATAACTTGAAGAACAAGGGTCAGTGGGAGTCTCATTCTCCTTCCCTGTGCCTGGTTTTCTATGCATCAAGAAATCTCTCCACTCTGCTGCCCCACACTTATTTTTCAGTGAGCATTCAGTATACCTCAGGAGACAGTCTTAATTCTTTTCCCAGTCCTAATTAAGCTATTGTGATTCAAAAGACCTCATGCATCGTGGGGTGAGGGAACCTCTCTTAGATCTATTGTCTTTTTCTGTCCTTTGGTGGGGAGGGGGACACACTTTCTCATAGTCATAAAATCCCTGTGAATCTCAGGATGAAGGTGGGCATCTTGCATGATTCCTGTGAACTGTTTTGACTGATTGTAGATGTGCATTCAGAGAAGTCCCCTTTTGTCCCAGAGATGTCCTCTCTCAGCTCTCCTTCTCTGCCTTTCCCTCTGGGGTGCTATCTCTGTGCACTCAATTAAGGTACTGTGGGAATTAGGCATCCAGTATCCACATATTTGCTTTACAACTGTGGATCCTTGGAATGTCCATCAATTGTACCCATTCACATGTGGGCATCAGAAAAATTGTTAAAAGTCAGGATAATTTTCTCCTTCAGTTCAGTTCAGTTGCTCAGTCGTGTCTGACTCTCTGTGACCCCATGAATCACAGCACGCCAGGCCTCCCTGTCCATCACCAATCCCGGAGTTCACTCAGACTCACATCCATTGAGTCAGTGATGCCATCGAGCCATCGCATCCTCTGTCATCCCCTTCTCTTCCTGCCCCCAATTCCTCCCAGCATCAGAGTCTTTTCCAATGAGTCAACTCTTTGCATGAGGTGGCCAAAGTACTGGAGTTTCAGCTTTAGCATCAGTCCTTCCAAAGAACACCCAGGGCTGATCTCCTTCAGAATGGACTGGTTGGATCTCCTTGCAGTCCAAGGGACTCTCAAGAGTCTTTTCCAACACCACAGTTCAAAAGCATCAATTCTTCGGCTTTCAGCCTTCTTCACAGTCCAACTCTCACATCCATACATGACCACAGGAAAAACCATAGCCTTGACTAGACGGACCTTAGTCGGCAAAGTAATGTCTCTGCTTTAGTTGGATCTCCTTGCAGTCCAAGGGACTCTCAAGAGTCTTCTCCAACACCACAGTTCAAAAGCATCAATTCTATAGTAGTGTGTATATATTAATCCCAAGCTCCATTAAATCTCAACTTTCCTTACTCATTCCTCACCTCCCAGAAAGTGTCCCTACTCATATGTTTGGTATTTATTCTTTTATATGAGTGTCTTTGTAAAATGCATAATGCTGCCTTATTTGTCTATATTCTAAATCAGTATAAATGGTATCATGCTATAGAACTTTCTGCTATGCACTTTCCCAGTTAAACTCCTTGTCTCTAAGACAGACTTATCCTTCTTCTAAATGTTGCTTTATATTGCATCTATACCCACATTTTATCTGGTGGATGGCTCTGGGGTTAGATACCAAATCACCTCCAACTTCCTGCCTCAGAATTTGCACTGCCACAAACAACCCTGTATACCTACCCCTGAGGAAGAGCTCCTCTGGGGGTGAGACCAGGGCTGAGATGACAAGATCTCTAGGTTTACACATACTCTGTTTTACAAGAGCTACCTGAGTCCTCACCAAAGAAGTTGTGCTAATTTATATGACATCACTGACTCAATGGACTTGAGTCTGAGCAAACTCCGGGAGATGGTCAAGGACAGGGAAGCCTGGTGTGCCACAGGTCATGGGATCACAAAGAGTCAGACACGAGACTTAGCAACTGAACAACAAGCAGTTCATGAAGAGTCCTATATGCTCACATCATCAACACAGGATATTATTAAATTTTTTTTAAAAAATCCAGTCCAATGAGGATAAAATGGTACCTACATGTTTAACTTTTCATCTTGCCAAGTACGAGACTGTCCACTTCTCCATAGGCACTGTAGCCATGGTGGATCGGCCAGTCATCTTCCCCTCGAAATCTGTCACCCCCAGGTAACTATCTTTGGTGACCTTCAGCAAACTGAGATGCTTCATTTTGATGTAGTAAATACATTCCTTCCTGTTTTCTGTGGTTCTATTCTCTTTCCCACTAATCTCACCTTCCCTTTCAAGCCCTCTCCATATTTTTTCCCCTAATCCCTCCCCGAAACACACTTCCACACCTGGCCATATTTCAGGCTCTCTCTCTGTCTGGCATGCCCTTTTCTCCTGTGCTCTGCCAGCAAATTCCTACTTAGCCCTTCGGCGAGATTCTTACCTTTTACTTCCAGTTCACACATCACTTTGCTTGCACTTCTGTTTAACTCCCATTGCAGCTCTTCATCTTGTAAAGGTAGTCATGGTGATCTCCATCTCTCCTCATAAGATGAAAAGCTCCTTGAAGGCAGGGCTTGAACTCCACCCGGCTTTCCATTCCTGGGATGAGCAGCACAGATAAGCAGATCACAGGTAATCAGTTAAGTGTCTATCAAACAAATGAAATAGATCTTTAAAAAAGTATACAGCTAAAAAGTTAGCTAATCTCCAGCCAGCATTCATATGATCTACTGAAATAAGCCGAAAATGAAAGGAAATGCCAATATCAAGGCTAGCTAGAATCTTTCCCCACGGAGCAAGTTAAAGCCCTATAGAAGGAATTCATTCAGCAAATCCAAGGCTCTGGACTGAACTGGTTTCTATAGGACAGATGTAGATGTGAGAGGAGAAAAGGGGGAGTAGGGAAGTTGCTAGAACTTATCTCTGCCGGGCGAAGATGCCTGGGTCATCCCATTCCACCAGGGTGCACATTTTGGGCTCTGGTTATTTACTGCTGTGTAATCAACCATCACAAAATACTGCTCACAGCAATGGCAGTGATGTATTATCATCTCTTCCAGTTCTGGGGTTGACTGGGCTCCCATGGCCAGTTTTTGCTTCAGGGGTGGGTGAGTGAGCAAGCATTACAGTCAAACGGTGGCCGTAGCTGAAAGCATCTTCTCTGTCTGGTATGTGGACTTGGCCAGCTAAGGGCTGGAAAACTGGGTCCCTAGAACAATTCTCAAGGTGATCTCTCCTTAAAGTCTCCAGCATGGGGGCTTAAGGATAGCCAGACTTCGTACTCGGCAGCTCAGGGCTCCAAAGGTGCTGAAGAGGTAGAGAAGAAGAGTGAGGGAGCCAGAAGAAGACTTTCACCTTTTCTGATGGAGTCTTGCAGTTCATGGAGCATCACTCCCACTGTATTCTGTTCATTGAGGCAGTCAAAGGCCTGCCCAGGGCCACGGGGAGGCGAAGCAGACCCCACATTTTGATGGCAATAAGCAAAACTGGGAAAGACCATATGGGAATTAAAATATGACTGAGGCCCTTTTTGGAAAATAATAATCGGCCATAACTTGCATCTACTTAAACCAAAAACCAGGCTGAAAGTCCAACATCTGTATCTCAGAGCCTCGGCCACTCCCTCTGCACAGTGAATGAGTTGGGTCACGACACTGGTTCCAGCAACTTTTATTTAGCACATCTTTTTTTTTTTTTTAATGAAGCAAAGATGAATATTTTTAATGATAAAGGGTACAATTCACAAAGAAGATAGACATCCATCATAAACCATTAAACACCTAACAACAAAGACACAAAGATACATAAAGCTTTTGCTTTATGTATTTATGTATTTTCTTCTGATTTTTATCAGAAGAAATATAAGGGAAAAGAAAAGAATATACAGTGAGACATACTAACATTTCTCTTTGAATATTTTATCAAGTGAAGGAAAGTAAGAATAGGAGCATCTTGAATGATGTCATTAATAACTTAAATATTATAAATTTATATTTAATTAATTTATATTAATCACATCCTACACACAAATATATTTAAAATTTTGTGTCTCCTATGTTGTTATTACCCACTCCAGTATTCATGCCTGGAAAATCCCATGGTCCGAGGAGCCTGGTGGGCTACAATCCATGGGGTCGCAAAGAGTCAGACGCAACTGAGTGACTTCTGTGTGTGTGTGTGTGTGTGTGTTGTTATTAGATGTCCTTAACACATGTTTTTTGAAACTCAAAATATAGAGCAGGAAACAACAAAGTTGTTACTTTGGAATAAAGTTAACACAAAGCCCAACCCCTTTAGCTGCCTGTTTCCACAACAAGCCTCTAAGCTCCTTTCAGCTCGCATTTTCTCTACTTTGACAATTGCCTGCCTTCCAGGTAGAACCCAGGTCCCAGGAAGGATCGGGTTTCTTCTCTGGCTCCCCAACATGTGCCTCTCAAGTTCAGAAACCCTGCTTCTTCCGCCATTGCCATGACCACCCTGCAAGCTGATTGATTTGACCCAACAGAGATAGATTGGTGAAATCACCCTCGCAATAGGTGCCAGAGAGTAATGGTACCCAGGAGGGACAGGTAAGCAAAAAGGGAACAAACCCAGGCAATTTCCAGACATCTCCACTGCCCATTACTTTGTTCACTTAAATAAACAAATAACCCCCAGGCAATCAGCAGCCAGAACCTCAGCCGCTGCAGGAATGATTTCCTTTCACTAGACGCAGAGACTAATCAATGTCCCTTAATCGCACCACCACGTGCCCGGAACAGCACACGCACTCCAGCCAGCACTCCACTTCTGGGCATCTGCTCCACACAGGTGGATGTGAAGCTCCTCCACCCCCATTTCCACCCTCCTAAAGCACTGAGGAGAGGAACCCAGCCCTTTCCCACAAGTCTGGGGTCTCAGGGAGAAAAGGAAGCAGATGCAGCCCAGGGTGCCTGAAATGAAGGCAAAAGTGAGGTGTGAAAGGGCTCCTGGGAATGGGACCGTCCATAAGAACACACGGTGAGCATCTTTCATCACCTCTCGCCTGCTGCCTGGAGGAGCGGGCTGGGCTGTGGGGTGTGGGAGCGGGGCATAAAGGAATGCCAGGTCCATCCACAAGTAGTCTCTGTGTCAACCTCGAGAGTTAGAGTGCGCCCTGTGGTTCTTGAATGTGTCTGGTTCTTGAATGTATCTCTGTGGTTCTGGAATGTGTCTACTGCTAGTGAGGTTGTGGACACAGTTCTCCTTTTCCTACTGAAAGGATTCCTTGGGGGCCAAAATCATGTTGACCCCTGGGCCAGATGACCAGGGAGTGACCCCTTTTCGCAGGCCAGAAACCACCTTCTCTCACTCTGGCTGTGTTCCCAACTCCACTCCCTTACCCATGGGCCCATCCTGAGGCTTGGGGGAATTTTTAGGGGTCCCACCTCCCCAGACTTGACTTACAGGACTGTGGCACCATCTCAGATTATGAATTCTGTGAGCAACTCAGCATCACTGTCAGTGTCCATCTCTGACACGTCTGTGAAGAGAGCCCCACAGACCATTCTGTCTTATCTCCCACAGCAGGAGAACATGACGTTCTAACTCAGTAAATCTCAAATATCTGTCATTTCATCTTACCACCATGATTTTGGCCTGACCATACATTTTATTTAATTTTTTTTTCTTTACATAGGCTCACTTTCATAGAAAAAAAAAGAGAACACATTTATTTTGAAAGAAAACTTTTTATCACTGCTCCAACTGGAAAATCGATATTGCAGGCCATAAATAGACCATGACTATAAAAATAAGCACAATGGGAGTTCATGGTGGATTAAACACAAATGCTTTACTCTGCTCGTCACCGAAACCCTAACAAAATGACAGTTAAGGGATAAGAAAACAAAAAGACATAAAGTCAGAGGACCTAAAGAGAACAGAAAAGGACAACAGCAAATGACAGAGTTCAAGTAAATTTTGGAGACTAGGGAGAAAAAGGAGCAAGAAGAATTGGCATCTAGGTCTGAGAGAAAGGAAGCAGAGAGATAAACTGCTCTGAGTAGCAGTGTCTGGGAAGGCTCCGGGAAAGGCTGGAGCTCAGGTATGGCTAACACTAGCAGAATTAATGGAAAGCCTGAATTAGAATCTGTCAGATCCCTAGATTTCTTCTCCCTCCAATTCCTTGCCAGGCATCACTTCTAGCAGAAGACGAGAAGTTTGTTATTTGGGGAAGACGATTACAAAATGAGTTCTTCCATCGTTAAGAGAATGTTACAAAGCACATTCTAAAAGTTGAAAAGACAACTAACTACAAAGACAAATCCTTAGTATTTTATGACCTGGGTGGCACACTGTCCTTGGGCAATGGGTGTGCATACCCTAAAATGGTAAGCCTGGGGGATACTGTGGCATTGCAACTTCTGCAATACTCAAGTCATAAAACAGATTACATTCCATGAAACAGAAACACAAGAGTATAAAAAGGAACATCCGAAGAACAAGAGAAAGGGCAAAAAGATGGAGAAGAGCAGATAAAGGATAAAAAACAAGTGCGTCGCTACAGGCCTGCCATCTGAATAATAGACCTTCTAGAGTCAAAAGAAACAGAGGATACAGAGGGGAGGAAATTATCAAAGAAATAATACAAGAAAATTTCCCAGAAACTAATTCCTTTGCCGACTAAGATCCGTCTAGTCAAGGCTATGGTTTTCCCAGTAGTCATGTATGGATGTGAGAGTTGGACTGTGAAGAAGGCTGAGTGCCGAAGAAGTGATGCGTTTGAACTGTGGTGTTGGAGAAGACTCTTGAGAGTCCCTTGGACTGCAAGGAGATCCAACCAGTCCATTCTGAAGGAGATCAGCCCTGGGTGTTCTTTGGAAGTACTGATGCTAAAGCTGAAACTCCAGTACTTTGGCCACCTCATGCAAAGAGTTGACTCATTGGAAAAGACTCTGATGCTGGGAGGGATTGAGGGCAGGGGGAGAAGGGGACGACTGAGGATGAGATGGCTGGATGGCATCACTGACTCCATGGGCGTGGGTTTGGCTAAACTCCAGGAGTTGGTGATGGACAGGGAGGCCTGGTGTGCTGCGATTCATGGGGTCGCAAAGAGTCGGACACGACTGAGCAACTGAACTGAACTGAAAGGCTTTCGTTTTCAGATTCAATGGGCCCCACTGAGCATCCAACAGAATGAACAACCAACTAGACCAAAGGATATCATCATGAAATTTCAGAGTGACAGGAATAGGAAAAAAACCTAGGATATTGAATCATGGGCCTTTGAATCACTTAATATCCTATGATAAACCATGATGGAAAAGAAAATAAAAATAATGTATATACTGTATAACTGACACTTTGCTGTACAACAGAAATTGACACAGCATTGTGAACCAACTATACTTCAATTTAAAAGAAGAGAAAAAGAACAAAGAAAAGCCTAAACTCTTCCACAGAGGGGAAAAAAAGAAACAAAAGAAAACAATAGCAAAACCAGGTCACATATATTAAGGAATTGGGAATGGATGAAGCAGTGGACTTTTCCTCAGCAACACTAGAAGCCAATGGAATAATACTTTTAGAATTCTGAAAGAAAATTACTTCAGTGCTTGAATTTTATACACAGCCAAACTATCAATCCATGGGCAGGGAATAATAAACACTTTTTTTAAAGGGATGTCAGATCAGATGTCAAAAATTTGCACTCTTTCTCAGGAACATATCAAAGGGTATGCTCCATCAAAACGAGGTAGTAAATCAAGAAAGATGAAGACATGAGATCCAGGGCAGAGGCGCTCATGCACAGGTCAGGGGCAAAGGAGAGTCCCTGGTGACAGCTGTGCTGCAGGCCTAGGGAGCAAGGGCATCAGATGGTGCAGGAGGGTGGCTGGCTCCGGGAGGGATGTCTCCAGGAAAAGTGGAACTGACAGATTAACTGACAGGTGTGGCCGGGTGTAAAATTGGATTGAGAGTCTTTGTACAGAGCTACTGGAGGGTGTGGGAAGAGTCACTCGGACATTTTAAGAAAGCCAAGCCAAAGGCCAAGAAAGGATGACATCCTGTAAGACACTATCAGACCAAGCTGTGAGTATTCACACATTTATCATAAGATAAACACTAAATCTGGATTTAATAAGAAATACAACAACCAATGGTGGGAAGTTGGAAGGAAGGGGAAATATATGTCAGTGAGAAGGGGTCTAAGAGACCATTGTTTATATTGGGAAATAATACCTATCTGCTGTATGAAAAAAATCAGGAGACAGAAACAGAAACATATCATTTAAAAGTATAGAGGGGAAAAAACCCTGAAGAAACAGCTCAAAGAATTGATAGCAGTTGCTTCGGGGGATTGGTGTTTGAGGGTTAGACCAAGGGGCCTGCTGTTCATCACAGGCTTTCTACAATTCAGCTCCAGTTTAAACAATGTTTATTTATGTGTTATTTTGACCAACTTTTCAAAGGATCAAAAATGAATACAACTAAAACAAAACAAGATGATCCAATTTTAACTAGACATTGTCTGTTCAAAGCTCTGCAACTCAAGGCCTGCTTTTTATCTATAAAAGGATATTAGGGAAAATTAGAGGGTGGTGAGAAACAGTTACCACCCAGTAGTGACTTCTCCCAGGCAGGTAGTCAGAAAGATAGAAAGATTTTCAAAGCTAGCTCTCCAAATACTATGAACATGACATGTTGCTAAGAGATGGCTGAGTTTATACCTTACTGGGCAAGGAAGACCATCATCTTGGCAGAGTTCTAGCTGTATCTCAAAAGAGGAGGAGTAGATCAAAATTTACTAAGACTTGGAAGAATTAGAGGCCCTCTCAATGCAGGGACTTGAATAAGATTGGGTAAGAACCAGGAGATAACATTTCAGAATTAGTGAAACAGCAAGGCAAGGATTTTGAGAAGACAGATTCAAAATAATTTTAGGGCACAAACTACTGGCCATACCACTCAGAATAAGCCTGATCTCATCTGATCTCAGAAGCTAAGCAGGGTTGGGCATGGTTGGTACTTGGATGGGAGATTGCTTGGGAATACCGGGTGCTACAGACTTTGGGCTTCCCAGGTGGCACAGAGGTAAAGAATCTCCCTGCAGTACAGGATGCAAGAGACATGGGTTCCATCCCATGGAAGATCCCTTGGAATAGGAAACGGCGACCCACTCCAGCTTTCTTGCCTGGAAAACTCGATGGAGAGAGGAGGCTTCTCTGGTGGCTCAGAGGTTAAAGGTCTGCCTCCAAAGTGGGAAACCCGGGTTCGATCCCTGGGTCGGGAAGATCCCTCGGAGAAGGAAATGGCAATCCACTCCAGTATTCTTGCCTGGAGAATCCCACGGGCAGAGGAGCTTGGTAGGCTACAGTCCACGGGGTCACAAAGAGTCGGACACGACTGAGCGACTTCACTTTCACTTTCATGGGGTTGCAAAGAGTCAGACACAATCGAGCATGCGTGCGCGTTCGCGTGATGTGCGCGCGCGCACACATACAGAGCACAAACTGCTTGTGAATGCTTTCACTGAAGAATTGATGGTTCTTTCAGAAAGTCCAAACATCTTGAGCAGAACAGTCCCGGAAAAGTCCAGTCAGGCTAAAGAGGGTGGAATAGCAAAGTTGTGCTAATGTGGACAGTGACGTATGGCTTGGTTCTCAGCCCTAGGCAGAGCATGGGGCAGGGGTTGGTTTGGATTCTTAAAGACAAAAGAGAAAGAATAATTGACCAATATTAATGAATGCCACCTCGGTGTATTATCTTTGTACCAAGGAACCTTGGCTCACATTTAGGGATAAAACAAGTATACAAACTGTTACTATTGGGGAATGTTAAGTACACTCTGATTATTATTATATTTTAAAATTTGAGGGCCTGAATCTTGATGATCTCCATCTTCCTTCAGTGATTCAGAAACAGGGAGAAAAAGAGAGAGAGAGAGGCCCAGCCTCAAAGCCATCACGGGCACCGCAGTTACCTTGCAGAGCCAGCCTGAGGCTAGTCCCAGCCTGTCTCCACCTGGCTGTAGAACAGGGCATCCAGGGCTCTTGTGCTTGGGCCTTTTCAAGTTTGCAGTGTCCTGGGTACTTGGTGTTTGAGGCATTTCATTTCATTTTGTATATACCTATATGCTGTGCTGTGTTTAGTCACTCAGTCGTGTCTAGACTCTTTGCAACCCCATGGACTATAGCCGACCAGTCTCCTCTGTCCATGGGATTCTCCAGGTAAGAATACTGGAATGAGTTGCCATCCCCTCCTCCAGGGGATCTTAACCAACCCAAGGATCAAACTCAGGTCTCCTGCATTGCAGGTGGATTCTTTACCATCTGAGCCACCAGGGAAGCCCATATGCCTATATACGTATGCATATATATGTATATATTGTTGTTGTTCAGGGGCTACGTCGTGTCAGACTCTTTGCCACCCCATGGACTGTAGCACGCTAGGCTTCCCTGTCCTTCACTATCTCCCGGAGTTTGCTCAGATTCATGTCCATTAGTCAGTGATGCTATCTAACTATCTCATCCTCTGCTGCCCCCTTCTCTTTTGCCTTCAATCTTTCCCAGAGTCAGGGTCTTTTCCAAGAAGTCAGCTCTTTGCATCAGGTGGGCAAAGTATGGGCTCTTTGGCTTTAGCATCCATTCCTCCCAATGAATATATACAATTTTTAAACTGTTAATCCACTAAAAGATTTTGAATAATATACAGTGGAAGGCCACAAGGGCATTAGATATTTGCTTCTTACTTTTCCTGGCCCATCCCAGGTGGGAGTAACAGGGACCGTGAGACCCCTTAGGGATCCATCAGAACACCTGAATGGAGGGGGTCTGGGTCCTGATATCCATGGTTTGTAAGTGCTGCCTGCCAACTGTTCATATACTTGCTTCTGAGGTTCCCCCTTTCTGGAGAGGGGTTGCTGAGGATCTTCTTACCCTACCTATAATGTTCATTTTCTGATGAAAACAGGATGGAGCCTGGTTATTTATTTTCAGAAACAATCTGTGAGCCTACACCTTCAACCTCCTCCTTGCAAAGTTACCAGGCCAACATCTCTCTTCCTGTCCTATATTCAGGCACCCAGATAAAAGGATAAGTCTGGTGGGATTTTTATTGCTGTTCAGTTGCTAACTCGTGTCCAACTCTTTGCATGTTCATGGACTGTAGCATTCTAGGCTCCTCCATTATCTCCTGGAGTTTGCTCCAGTTCATACCCATTAAGTCAGTGATTTTTAGACCCTAAAAAAATCAGTGAGGCAGGGAGTCTTCTTCAAGAAAGCCACAGAAGTAATGTCACAACTACCGCCCCCCTTGACCTGCAAATCATTTTTTCTCAAAGAAGCCGTAACACCCGGCCCTTAGGTTGTTGTGTAGACCTGGGGTGAAGTTTCTATCAGATTCCAGCTTGAGGAGCTAATGGTGGGAAGGGTTGTTTTTAAAGTTTAATCCACTCATAGCAGCGTTGGGGTGGGAAGGAACCTGTAGCAAGCTCTCTGCATCAGCTATTGCCTGGAAAACAAAAACAAACAAAACCAAACAACAACAACAAACCCAAAAGGAATTGAACAAACAAAAAAAAAACACTTTATCTTTTTTTAGTTTTTTTTTTTTTTTTTTTTTTTTAATCAGGTTCATTTTGGTGGAGGTGGGGAGGGACCAACACCCAGCTTGCCTGGAAGCCTTAGTAGGGCGGGGGTTGCCTCACTCACCTCCCCCACCAGCACCGCTCCCTGCCCACCCCACCCGCCAGACCCAGAACAAGACAGGAGATTTGTGACCGCTGATGTGTGGCCCGTCCCAATGAAGGAGGCTTTTCTTTAACCAAGTAGCGGGCGGTGTCATCTTCCCCTGAGTCGGAATCATTCACTATTAGCACAATGTGTTATTATTGTATTTTTAATTGAAATGTAAATTCTGGGAACTCTCTGACCCAATTTACTCCCAGGGAAAAAAAGGGCAAAATTCTCATTTTCAAGGCTCTAGAAATGCAAGTTAGTGTTATTAATGATTAAGCTCTTTTTCTCCTCCACCTCTCCGCCTGCCTGCTGTGGGGTGGAGGCCGGAATGGGGACCTTCTTATCCGGGCACAATGGTAACATTACCCCACCCTCCCTTCCCGGGGCATTTGATCTCAAGGTAGATCCTGGGTGGGAAGCTCACATATTTCCCCCCTTGCTGGTCCTGGGTTCACACCTGGACCGGGAAATGGCCCGAGTACCCAGATGCAGTTTCAGGTTTTAAATGACGACGACGATGATTGATGTGTGATTAAATGATTGATTTGGAGCGATTACTGTCCCGTCTATTTTAAAGAAACTCTCTTTGTCAAAACAGAACCGAGTGGAGACAGGAGGATTCAGGGCTCGATTCAGACTTTGCCCGCAAACAGTGTACACTCACACCCCGCTGGCTGATAATTCTAGAACTGACACTAGAATTCAAAGGGCAATGAGGATTTGCAGCATGGACTCCACAAGCAGAGTCCAGAGGGGGCATTTGGGCTACCAACAAATATTGACTGAGGACCTGTAAAGTATCAAGCAGAAGCGATGGGTGAAAACACAAAGAAGAATACTTTTTTAAAGGTTGTACTCCATTTAAGTCACTATAAAATATTGGCTATATTCTGTACTATACAACGTATCCTTGTAGCTTATTTTATATATAATAGTTTGTCCCACCCACTCTCCTAACAGTGTGTATTCAGTCTCCCCACTGGTAACCACTAGTTTGATCTATCTGTGAGTCTGTCTCTTTTTTGCTACATTCACTAATTTGTTGTCTTTCAAATACTTTACGTAAGTATCTCTGCTTTCTTCCCTAAGTGACAGCTCAAATGTCATCATCTAAGTAAGAGAGGCATTCCCTACCACCCAGTCTAAGATACCCTCACTCCCATCACTGTCTCTTGGCCCTTTAAATATTTTCTTCTTAGGGCTGATCATTCCTGGAAATTCTCTCATTCCCCTATCCATTTATTTACGGCACATCTCCCCTGACCAGCTTGCTCCCACTAGAATGTTAAGTCCCCGAGAGGCCCTTCCCTTGACTGCCATGTTCTTCAGATTACCCCTAGAACAAGCACCTGACGCCTACCAGTGATGAAGGAGTCTTTATTAATCCGAGGGTGCTGCTGCTAAGTCGCTTCAGTCATGTCCAACTCTGTGCGACCCTATAGATGGGAGCCCACCAGGCTTCCCCGTCCCTGGGATTCTCCAGGCAGGAAAAGTGGAGTGGGTTGCCATTTCCTTCTCCAAGGCATGAAAGTGAAAAGTGAAAGTGAAGTCGCTCAGTTGTGTCCAACTCTTCGTGACCCCATGGACTGCAGCCTACGAGGCTCCTCCGTCCATGGGGTTTTCCAGGCAAGAGTACTGGAGTGGGGTGCCACCACCTTCTCCGAGGGTGACTAGGGTATAAAAAGCACAAAAAGTCCATCCATCCAGTCCTACCACTGCCATGAACTCCATATACCTAGTATGTGCTTCAGAAATGAATCAACACAGCCTAGGCCCAGATGGACCTCAGAGTTAGAGCAAAAGACAAGTAATAAATACAGCCCAGTGTGATGTATTGTGGACCGCAGTTCTCAACCAGGCTGATTTCCCATCCCTCCCAGGGGCTGCTGGGTGCTGTCTGGTGATCTTTTCAGCTGCCATTCTTGGGGGAGATGCTACTGGTCATCTAGTGGGTGGAGGTCAGGGAGGCTAAACATCCTGCAAGTGTAAACAATTAAGATGAAGAATGAATAATTTTCTGGTCCAAGATGTCAGTAATGCCAAGCTTGACAAACTCTGTTATAGACAAAGAATCAAGTGAAAGTGAAAGTCGCTTAGCTGTGTCCTACTCTCTGCGACCCCCTGGGCTATACAGTCCATGGAATTCTCCAGGCCAGAATGCTGGAGTGGGTAGCCTCTCCTTTCTCCAGGGCATCTTCCCAACCCAGGGATTGATCCCAGGTCTCCCACATTGCAGGTGGATTCTTTACCAGCTAAGCCACAAGGGAAGCCCAAGAATACTGGAGTGAGTAGCCTATCCCTTCTCCAGGGGAACTTCTTGACCCAAGAATCGAACCAGGGTCTCCTGCCTTGCAGGCAGATTCTTTACCAACTGGGTTATCAGAGAAGACAAGAATCACATATGGAATTTATTATGGAGGCAAACCTAGGGTGAAGGTAGAATTCCTTGGCCAATGGTCTTGGTGGGTCTCGCAGAAGAGATGGGCAGGGGCATAGTACCATTACACCCACAACTCTGGGAGTCACCTCTAACTCAGGTAAGAATAATGAGGCTCTAGAAACCCACTAACCCTCTCTCACTTATCAGTTTAGACAAGCAAACTCTTCTGATGCGTGCATGCATGCTCATTCTCTTCAGTCATGTCCAACACTGTGCGAACCTGTGGACTGTAGCCCACTAGGCTCCTCTGTCCTTGGCATTCTCCAAGCAAGAATACTGGAGTGGGTTGCCATGCCTTCCTCCAGGGGATCTTCCCAACCCAGAGATCATACCTGCTTCTCCTGTGTCTCTGCCTTGCAGGTGGTTTCTTTACTGCTGAGCCACTGGGGAAGCCCAACTCTTCTGATAGGAACCCCTAATTTACTCTATCATCTTATAGAAGGAAAGGGTGAGGCCCTCATAAGACTATAAGATCACCTAGTAACCCTTTGGTTAAGCAAGGATGTTAAAGTCCCTGGTTACAAAAGGGAAGACAGTCTAGTGCAGGAATCTAGGGCATCTTCTCTTTAATTTTTTCTTGAAGTAAAGGAACAGAGTTGTCCCTTGTGACCCAGGATGGTTCACATTCACATGTCAGACCGGACCTGCTCCAATATCCCTTTTACTTCAGTCCTACCTCTTTGCTGAAGCAAGAATTTGCCGGGGAAGAGATGAGAGCCTTCTAGCTCATGCTTTTCATGTTATACTAAAATGAGCTATTTGTGGCTTCCTAGACACAAAGTAAAAATAAATACAAGATAAGAGGAGAAATGATTGGTGAAACCAAGCAGGAGGCAGGGATCTGAGACGTGGAGACTTCTTCGAGCAGACAGCATGCCTCAGTCCAACGCGAGTGAGCTGGGAACTGTCTGTTTTTGGATGATTCCCAGGTTGAATCTTCGGGGGTGTGTGGTTTTCTTTTTAAAGAAACTTAGCATTTCGTTGCATCTACTTTTAGACCATAGATCAAATGCTCAAGGCAGGCTTGTGGTGGGGCGGGAGAGAGGCAAGGATGATGTAGGGAAAGTCAAGTGATGGGTGGCCGGGAATAAAGCCATAAGAGTCACTTCCTTTGGAGACACCATCTTCTCAGAGCCTGGGACTATAATGGTGTGGGTTTACAAGGCGGGAGTCCGGATTGAACTGAAAAAGCATCTGCCTCCATGTCCCCCTGTTGAGCTCAGAACAGATATCTCAGGGTCCCCATATGGGCTCACCTCCCTGAGCTGATGTCCTCTGCCATGTGGACTGAGCCAGGTTACCATTTTTGTAGACAGAGAAGACAAAGTGGAGAGAACCCCAAGAGCTTTCTCTGGAGGCAGAATCCTTCCATTCATCAGTGAGCTTGCAATTGATCCCAGCTCTGTGCCAGGTACAGGGTGTGGGCGTTGGGGGAATAGAAAATAAATTGTTCCACCACCCACGACTGTGTCCTCTAGCTGAAGCAAGGTATATGTGTCAATTAAATAGTAGCAATTGACTCTTGAGAGTCCCTTGGACTGCAAGGAGAATAAACCAGTCAATCCTAAAGGAAATCAACTCTGAATATTCAGATTGGAAGGACTGATGCTGATGCTCCAATACTTTGGCTACCTGATGCAATGAGCCAATTCATTGGAAAAGACCCTGATGCTGGGAAGGATTGAGGACAGGAGGAGAAGCAGGCGACAGAGGATGAGATAATTGGATGACATCATTGACTCAACGGACATGAGTTTGAGCAAACTCCAGGAGATGATGAAGGACAAGGAAGCCTGGCGTGCTGTAGCCCATGGGGTTGCAAAGAGTCGGACATGATTAAATGACTGAACAATAGCAACAAATCTTAAGTGGCCCCAAGGAAGAAGTCATGCTTTAAGAGTCCAAGGAAGAGAGAGAGCTCTGGGCTGGGGAGTGGTCAGAGAAGCTTCTTTAAGATGGTAGTCATCTGTTCTGGGGTCTCTTTGAGAGACAGACAGGGTTCTTTGGGCCCTGCCCTGAGGGTGGTTCTGGAAGATTCAAACGAAGAACTAACTATGCCCCAGGCTATGAGGAGCTTTCGGAGGAGGAGGAAATTCTCAGGAGTCCATCCTTCTATTCAAGTGCATTCTAGGCAGCATCACTGATGGGCCCCAAAACACCTCAAATCCAACACCTCCCAGTCTGAACTCTTATTCCCTCCGAAGCCTCTGGCTTGTCCTATAATAATTGTCCCATGGAATGACACCACTGTCCACTCATTCACCAAACCAGAAATCGGGAAGGCATCTTAGACTCCTCCAGCTCCTTCAACCACTTCTTTAAAAAACAAAAAATCAATTTATTTGGCTGTGTCTGCTCTTAGTTTCAGTGCACGGGATTTTCATTGCTTCGCTTGGGCTCTTCAGTTGCAGCTGAAAGGCATAGTTGCCTCACAGCATGTGGGATTAGTTCTCCAACAGGTATTGAACCCTCGTCCCGTGCAATGCAAGGTGGATTCTCAACCACCGGACCACCAGGGAAGTCCTACCTTCATCCACGTCTAAGAACCCATTGTCCATGTGACCCCCTTAATATCTCCTCTCTCTGCTGCAGTGATGACTCAGACTTCTGTCGCCTTTTGCCCAATTATCCAATCAGTGTCTTAATTTATTTCTGTTCATCCAGCTTGAATTTCTTCGTATATATTCCTTCCTGAAGGAGCTTTCTATAGTGTAGATCTGATCATAAAAACAGCTAATGTATAGCTAGATAGCAGTTACTAGGCACCTGGCTCAGGCACTAAGCCTTTCATCTCCCCTGTAACTTTTGCAGCTACCCTCTGAGACGGGAATTACTTGAGAAAGACTTGAAGGCTTAGAAGAATAAGATGCACATAGTTGAGCCTTGAACCATCCCTAGTGCCTAAGATCAGACTCGTAGCTGCCTATGACTACCGTGCTGAAAATTCTCCCATGGAGCCTCAGTGCTTTCTGGATGGGAATGGACCTTGTCTAATCTTGTATCATCATTTCCTATCCCTCCATCTTCTTCTGCCCTCTCGCTATGTCTCACCACCATGTGCCCACCAATGTAAACTACCAAAAGTAACGTGCCATGTTTTTAAAGAAACAGGCGATCCTTGACCACAAGCCCTCCTCCAGCTGGTTATCACCACATGCTCAAGGCTTCCTGCAAACACCACTTCCTCCATGAAGCTTTCCCCACGTGGTCCAGGTGAAGGGTGCAGCCTCTGTGCCCCTAAAGTGCCCCAGGCATCTGTCACAAGACTTCTATTATACTGCAATCATCTCCATGTATTTGTAGAAACCAGAGTGTGAATTTCTTGAGAGTAGGAACCATGTCTTTCTTTTCTTTTCCGTAGAAGTGATGGGCATGTGGTAGATACCTGGTAAACAGTTTTTCAGTAACTATATGAAGCATGTCAACAGCAGTCCCCAACATTGTTGGCATCTAGGGACTGGTTTCTAGGAAGACAATTTTCCATGGACCAGGGGGTGGGGGGTAGGGTGGTTTCAGGATGATTCAGGTGCATGACATGGAATTGATTATACACTTTATTTCTATCATTATCATATCAGCTCCCTCAGGCATTAGATCCTGGAGGCTGGGGACCTTTAAAATGTAGACAGTGAGAATATGTGTTCATTTGAAATTTTCAAACTTTCAGTGGTGGAGAGAGAGGCAGAGACAAGACAGAGATAAGGAAAGAGACTCAGAGAGTCAGGCAGAGAGAGACAAGGGAAATATGCATGGTGGAAGAGGTGTTCCTACAACATTGCCAGCTGAGACATCCAGGCCGTCTTGGAGATTCTACAGTCTCAAGGCTGCAAAAAGACAGTGAAGGTTTAGGGATAAAGGAGACCATAACTGCTGTATTTTTAAGACTGGCATCTTAACCAAATATTATCACAGGGCATGAAATCACACACAGGACTCAGCAGCACACATGAGTTTTATTACCATCATGTAGGGAAGTCTGACAGCATGGGTTGGCATCCTACCTCTGCCACAGGCTTGCTGGGTGACCTCAGACAAGTTCCCAAACCTCTCTCTACCTCTGTGTCCTCATCACAAAATAGAGAAATAAAAATATCAACCTCTGGGGATTTCTGTGGCTAGAAAATCAAATACATAAAGCAAAGCCTCTGAAATTGGAGGCTAATATCATCATTGCACACCTAATATCACTGCAAATAATGACACATTTCACTAGAGAAATTTGTCTAAGAAATTCGTGGCACTCCTTTCTGATTAGTGGAGAACTCCCCAGAAAATTACAGTGGTAGGGAGGGAAGGCACGGAATCATTTGTGCAGGAAGCTACATCTGCTGAAAAATCCATAAACTAGGAGTTAAACCCAATCATCTGCTAGTGAAGAAGAACTATTTGATATTTTCTCACTGTGTGAGCTCAAAAATCCTGCCATCTTGGGGAGCAAGAAAGCCCCATATTCAGTAACTTGGGATTAAAAGACTGTCGATAGCTTGTGACAGGCGCTTCTGAGAAACACATCCTGGTCAAATAGCAGCAATCATTAAATATATGAGGATCAGTCAATTTAATCTGTTCTTTTCATATGGATCGATTGGGTTAGCAAAGTAACCGAGCTAGGAGACAATTGACATTTCTGCATCCTTTTCAGACAGCTGGGGAGGGGTGCAGGTGGGATGACTTGCAGAAGTCCATCCCTCCCCACTCCTCCCTAGGGGCTGCCCCCCAAATTTCCACCTGGGCCTCGATTTAAGCAGGATAAGGAGTTCACCAGGTCTCGGGGAGGGTGAGATGCACAGACATCTAGGGTGATGTTCAGCGATTCCCAGGAACGGTCCTAAAGAAATTCCTCCTCCTCCCTCCTTCCTATGACTTGCTCGAATTGCAAGACACACCTGTGAAGGAGCCACTGAGCCCTGCAAGCCAGTGGCCCTGAAAAGCCTCCTCCAGCCAGTTCTACGGCAAAGGAAACAAGAAGTCAGTGTTAACTTGGTACAGGCAGTAGAGCTCAAGGAAGCCAAAGCTGGGTTTCTACTCCTGGAACATTTCCCAGAAGGAAATCACAAGAGTGATGCTGCTGCCTTGAGAAGGTTTGGTGGGTGGGTGGAGAGATGAGAGACTCAAGGCCTATCCATCACCACCTTCCAGCACCACTACCTGGCGGGAGGTACAGACTCTCCTGCCTTGGGGTACAACCTACTTTTGGCTTCTACGCCACCCCTGTTTCTCAGAGCTGGAGGGGATCTACTGAGACCTTGGCTTTCTGTGGCCCGAGTCACATTCATGAGGCCCCACAGATTTCAGCGCAGAATGGTAGAAGGTTCTATACCCAGTACTTGCATGCCTGGCCTGTGTGTGTGGTGCGTGCTAAGTCACTTCAGGTACCAGGCCTCTCTGTCCATGGGATTCTCCAGGCAAGAATACTGGAGTGGGTTGCCATGCCCCTCTCCAGCAGATCTTTCCGACCCAGGGATTGAACCTGCATTTCTTATGTCTCCTGCATTAGCAGGTGAATTCTTTACCACTAGCATACTTGGGAATTCTCTCCACTTTTCTTTTTTCTTCATTTCAAAGAATGTTACTATTTAATCTAAGTAGTTGATTTTATGAGTGTAGAGTTGTTAGCAGTATTTTTTTAGTAACCTGTTATGATATTGTCTTTTTTTGTGCGTGATGAGCTAGGTATACCAGCTTGTTTTACTTTTTAATTTTTTTTAATTGGTGAAAAATTGCTTTACAATTTTGTGTTGGTTTCTGCTTTACGACAATGCAAATCAGTCATAATTGTTGACACATATACATATCCCTCCCTCCTCTCCCCTCCCCTCCCCTCCCCTCATCCCACCCCTTTAGGTCATCCGAGAGTGCCAGGCTGGGCCCCCTGAGTTATTTAGCAACTTCCCAATAGCTATGCATTTTACACATGACAGTGTATGTAGGTCAATACTACCTTCTCAGTTCTCTCTACTCTCCTATCTCGCTGTTCCAGAAAGTGTGAGCAGCTACTCAGCCCTGGTGCAGGTACAGCCCTGGAATGCGGTCAGCTGTCCTCAACCCCCAGGAGTCCCCCTCCACCAATGGAAGTGGGAGACAGAATATGGTCCAGCCTCATTCCCTGGGAAGCCAGCACTGAGCTGAGGCCTGTGTGGTCCCCAGACAGTCCCCACGGCGTGGGACCTCTCTGCCCTTGGCAGCAATCAGCTCAACAACTTTATTTGGTTTTCCTCTCTTTCCTCTCCCACTCTGCCCTCTCCTTCAACTTGTCCCCTAGGACCATATCTCAAGTTACCTTCACCCAAAGCCTATTCTTAGGCTCTGCTTTGAGGGGAATCCTAACTTCAGACACAAAGGACATGAAAGATCAGGAGCCTTTCCGGAGTACTTTTGAGAGCCCGTAGATGGGTTTGGGCTTCCCTGGTGGCTCAGCGCTAAAGAATCTGCCGGCAATGCAAGAGACACTGCTTTGATTCCTGGGTTGGGAAGATCCCCTGGAGAAGGAAATGGCAACCTATGGCATCCAGTGTTCCTGCCTGGGAAATCCCACGGACAGAGGGCCTGGCGGGCTGCGGTCCATGGGGTTGCCGAAGAGTCAGACCTGACTGAAGTGGCAAAGCCCAGATGGTTGGGCTCAGGCCGAGTAGGCTGTGTGCTGTGCCCTGGTCATGCCCCACACGGCAGGAACAGACTTGAGTCCCCAGGAGGCGTCATCCCGAGGCTGTGCCCTGCTTCCTTCCTGCCTTGGGGGGGGGCCTGGGAGAAGGCTCAGGACACCTCTAGGGAGAGCTCATCAGCACACGCGCAGCTCCTGGATGTGTGACACTTTCCCTGGAGCCTCGGACCATCCCAGGAGGCAGGACAAGACAGGGAGTCATCCTCATTGGACCAAATGGCAAACCAAAAGCATTCTCACAAAGAGTCCTTTGAAATAGGCTTGATGACATCTTTAATAAAATCATTACACAAATGCATGCCAATCTGACACTTCCTCTTTACTTTACTTTGATTATCAGTAAAACAACCCGTTTTGGGGGCATATGGAAGTGATACATTTTATTTCATCTCATTCTAGCTCAAGATTTCCCAAAGTGTGGTATGCTATAGGAGGTACAGAGCCATATTATTTAACCTGAATCACATAGTAAGATAAAATTTTCCTCTTAATTCACTTCCCATTCTATAAAGACAAACAGAAAAGCTTGACTTGGTGCTAACAGGTCTTTAACACTTCTCCAAACGTTGACCATTTCTCTACTTAAGGAGGGCAGGCAACAGTATCTGGCTAGAACTGTCTGATTGCTTTATTTTTACAGAGTTAATTTTCAGATTTGTTTCTTTTAATAGGAAAAGAAAGGTTGACTTCCATATATGCAAATGATACAAGCTTTCTCTTTTAAATAAATTCATTTAAGCAAAAAATGGAGTTAATTAAAATAGAAACCCATTGTGGTGAAATTGATGACAATGACTAAAGTTGGGAAACACCCTTTAAATCATTACTCCACTTACGATATCTCTTTCCTGTTTTCAGAGTCAGGTCTCTTATTGATAATGAAAATGAAAATGTTTCCATCGAAAAGTAATCAATCTGGGAAAGGATTCCAGAGAGCTTTGTGGTCTTGACAAGGTCCTTTCCGTTTCTAAGACTCAGTTTCCCCGTCTTTAAAAAGGTAGTAGGATGAGTAAGGAGATCTCCAATAACCCATCAGCTCTGATGTTTTAGGTTTACAAATGTGGATGGGCCCTAAGTCCTGACCTTCATCCTAGACTCCTCTCCTAAGAAGCACAAGGTCTCAAACACATCATATGCCAAACTAAACCCATCTTCATCCCAGTAGCCTCTAAGCATTTCCTGGTCTGCCTCCCAGCTGCCCAATCTCCACTGTGACTCCCTCTGCTCTGGTCCTAGGCTTCCTCCCCACTCATGGACTAAAATGACAGCTACCTGGTCTCCCTGCTTCCTTACTTGTCTGCTCAGGGGCAGACCTCACAGGTTACTCCGATGGATGGATTTCAAAGAAAAACCCAGGCATGTGAGGATAACATACAAGCCCCTTACTATGGTCTGCCAGATCTTCCAATTTCTGGCTTCTGTTTGCAACTCCCCTGTTAATGTCTATTGCCATCTCCTTTATGGTCACCCTTTCCCCTCACCCTCAATATTTTATCTGGCTAATTCTTCCCTATCTTTTAAGATTCATCTCAGGTGTCACCTCTTCTGGGAAGCTTTCCTTGATCCCCTTACCACTGCCAGCCTGAGATAGGCATGGCTTCCTTCCAAGCCCCAGTGTTACCTTGGTTTTGACTTTCGCCATGTGGCATCATGACGATCTATCTATATATGTGCCATTTCTCTCGTCAGACTGACAGCTTCTTTGTATGCTCAGTGTCCCTCCCACGGGCTGGCATAGAATAAGGTGCTCACTAAATAAATGATAGACCTGAATGATTCATTGATGATTTATCTCATAATCCTGTGAGTCTACCATTTTGCCTACAGAGCAGGTGGTCTTCTTCTTCGTACTTGGCTTTTTTTTTAGGTATAACCTCATGAGGACAAGGTGAATTTATCCTCTACATCAATACTGTCCCTTTCCGGAACTCTAAGCTTCTGGAGGACAGGGATTACTTCCTGCTTCACTGCCTTGCTAAGAAAACAAGCATTTGAAACTGTAATTGTCCGGAGAGACACAAACTCTGCATAAACACAAATAAAATGTCTTCTAAGCCCCCTTACACTCCCTGTTTCTCTTCTGCACCCCTCTCAGGCAGGCCATTCCGCCCCTCCTAAATCATCATCTGTATAAGCTATGCCCTGCCATGGCACCAGATACAATTATACATGGAGGGAAGAAATTTCTATTTTGGTCTCAAGAAAATTATGTGATTTTGCTTAAGTTGAATTTTAAAACATGGAATATGACTGAATTTAATGTTAGTACTTAAGAAAAATGCTCACAGTAATTACAGATGAGGATACCTATATGCAATTTATTTCAAATTTAGTAATACAAAAAAATTCTGGATCCTAACATCACTATTTATAACTTGGCCAGGAGAACTCTGAGAATCCCAGTTATTTCACCAGAATAGGTTATTCTTCATGTATCTTATTTAAGCAATAATGCATGACAGAGCGTGAATTATGGCATATTAATTCTCACCTAGTGTGCTATTAGGCTAGCGTGATGGCCGAGAGCTGTCAGTGCAACTAGGCATGAATTAATATCCAATAATTCCCCTGCTGAAATGTCTTATTGAGATTATAGCATTTTATTAGCAAAGGTTATTCCTTTAAAAATGTTTTTGTATGCTAATTGGGAGATGGGGGCTCAGCATGAAAAAGCCATCCCTGTTCTTTCCAGCAGCCATTTCTAAAACTTCTCTTTGATGTCCCCAGCATCTCATCCTTGTTGACACACTATCATCTTTTGGAAGTTTTCTCAGAAGCATGACACAGAGGAACTGCCTGGCAAGAGGAATATGAACATAAGCACATGCATTGCCCAGACGCTGCATTCAGTAAAATGTAAGTGAGTCTTGAAAACATGAGCATTGCCAGCAGATGCTAAGGGAGAATGTGAGATGTGGAAGACCTCCGTGGGCAGAGGGGACCAGACACGTCTGAGTTGAAAGAAGAGGCTTTGAATCCTGGCTCTAAAGACACTTATCAGCTCCAACACTGGCCACCATTTGCTTCCAATACCATGGGCATTCTGCCCACCTGGCAGGTGTGCTGTGATGCACAGAGTCTACTCCTTGAAGCTCCTCTCTGCACCCACTTGTCCCTAACATTGAAGTCAAAATGAGCCCTGCGTGACCACTCTTCTCCCCTGGGGCACGACTACCAGCCTTCCATTGGCATCAAATGCCCCATGGATTCTGTTGGCATAGAAGCCACTTTCCCCTTGCTCACTGGGTGGTTCCAGATACTCTGGCCTTCCTTCTGCTACTCAAACAGGCTGTGGTGCTTCCTACCTCAGGGCCTGCACACATACTGCTGCCACTTCCCAGCTCTTCCCCACCCTGCCATGATGTTACCCTTTCCCTGGTCAGTACTTACACACATTTCAGATCCTTGCTAAAACTAGAGAAGATGTCTATACCCTCCCTGGCAGGCATTCTAGAGTTCCTCCTCTGGGCACATGGAGAATGCCCCTCTCCAACCCTCCTTTAAGTTAGGTATGGCCATGTGACTTGAATTGGTGGGTGGAAGGTGAGCAGAAGTGACCTGTATTAAGAAGAGATGCTGAATGAAATGCATTTCTTTCTCCTGTGATTGTGGAAGCCGGATTGAGATGGAACCTCTTAGATGGTTCCTGAGTGAACACAAGGAGCAGACTTGCATAAGGAAAAAATGAATATGTCCTGCTAACCTTGGAGGCGTGGGGGCTATTTGTTACACAGCAAAACATAACCCAACCTAGCTAATAACCTGGCTAATAACACCAAGTATCACTCCCACATTTGGTCAGATCCCTATAAAACACTCAAACTCTCTGCTCAAATCATTTATCATGGCTGCAATTACTTAGTTATGTGTAATTATTGTTTAATGTCTGTTTTCTTCATTAGACCAAAAGTTCCACAGGGACATGAACCACATCTGTTTAATCAACTACTGTATCTCCAGTTCCTATGTGCTGGCTCATGCTAGGTGCTCAATAATGTTTGTTGAATGATTGAATAAAAAGAATGAATGATTCAAATGAATGAATGGTGACATAAATGTATTCAGTTCAGTTCAATTCAGTTGCTCAGTCGTGTCTGACTCTTTGCGACCCCATGAACTACTGCAGGCAGCAATCCCTAGGAAGAAATGGAATAGCCATCATGGTCAACAAAAGAGTCCAAAATGCAGTACTTGGATGCAATCTCAAAAACGACAGAATGATCTCTGTTCATTTCCGAGGCAAACTATTCAATATCGCAGTAATCCAAGTCTATACCCCAACCAGCAACGCTGAAGAAGCTGGTTCTGTAGAATGGTTCTATGAAGACCTACAAGACCTTTTGGAACTAACACACAGAAAAGATGTCCTTTTCATTATAGGGGACTGGAATGCAAAAGTAGGAAGTCAAGAAACACCTGGAGTAACAGGCAAATTTGGCCTTGGAATGTGGAATGAAGCAGGGTGAAGGCTAACAGAGTTTGCCAAGAAAATGCACTGGTCATAGCAAACACCCTCTTCCAACAACACGAGAGAAGACTCTACACATGGACATCAACAGATGGTCAACACTGAAATCAGATTAATTATAGTCTTTGCAGCCAAAGATGGAGAAGCTCTATACAGTCAGCAAAAACAAGACCGGGAGCTGACTGTGGCTCAGATCATGAGCTCCTGATTGCCAAATTCAGACTTAAATTGAAGAAAGTAGGGAAAAGCACTAGACCACGTATGACCTAAATCAAATCCCTTATGATTATAAATATATTAGACCAAAAAAAAAAATATGACCATCCCCCTAATAAAGTTTCTTAGTTCAACAGATTAAAATCTCTGAATGGCAGGTCAAAAATGGTTCCCACTCTCTGAGTAATATGCCCTTGAACTCGCTATGTGACCTTGAGCAAGAATCTTCCTCTCTCTGGGCCTTGGCTTCCTCATCTGTCCAATGAAGGTAATTTTTTCTGAGATATTCCATATATGGAGCTGGGATACATACAGTATGCATTTATGTATGTATATAAACATAGAAATAAATCACACTGAGAATGCAGTTAGAGTATAATATCATCCCCAGTTATACTTCTCCACGCTGACAGCAGCCAGCCTCTCCAGGTCTGTTAGCCACCAAACCCTGCAAGATGCCTCATCTACCTGGCAGTTCTCACTTAGAAACTTCTTTGGGTGCCCTTTAGCAGTGTCCATCATAAAAATGTCCCCATAGAGTCTCAGGATAAAAAGCACATTTTCTTAGATAGGCTGACAAGCATCTTCTTTCACTTGAAATACATGGAGGTTGCTTTGTTCAATCCAGAAATGAAGTTGCAAATATGATTTCTCATCTGTAGGCTATTGGTACAAGCAGGGGTCCTCTAGTGTTTGGGGCTCAAGAAACCTTTCCATTCTCCCCACAAAAGGAAAGAGGCTCAGGAGAGCAGAACAAACAAAATCACTCATGTATTACAAAATCAATGCCCATCAATGCTCAGAGTGGCTACGCTGCTCCACGTGTGGACAAATGTAGCAGAGAAGACACCGGGCAACATACACATCAACATGGCTTTGCTCCCTGCACAGAATTTACAGCTGTAATTAAGTTCTGCACGGATCTAGGGGGACCTTCACAAGGAAACAACCAAGCTAAAAGGCTAAGGAGTGTTTGTCGCCTGAATGGTGGTTCAAAAACACATCCTGCCTCCCAAACAGCCACTATTCCATGGAGGGTTGACTGCAGGGCAATGGCCAACAGCACAATGAGATCTCTGATAAATCCTTGCTTTCTAGTGGTCTGAGACCCTCCATCTTCGCTTTGAACTCTCATGAGACAGCCAGTTAGACTCTCAGAAGCTGCCTGGGTCTGGGTGTCTTCCTCTTAGCATGTATCAAAGGAACACACATTTTCCTTCTATGAGTCTTGGGCCAGACAAGAAATTTAGCATCACCCTCTCTCCTTTCTGACCACTTGCAGAAAACTGACTTATAGGATCTGACAAGTCAGAGGGCTTCAAATGACACTTCGAATGTTCTCCTAACCCTCGAGGGGCCACTGTCCCCTTCACATTAGGGAGCCTCTGCTTTTAGTTTCAGCCTTTGTGCAAAGCTCCCAGCTCTGCCTGGGCCACGTCTCTCAGATATCAGTCCAGAGATAATCAACAAACTGTCGTCATCATTTGTAAAAAAAAAAAAAAAAAAAAAAAACCAGGAGGCTGAGATTTACAGAAGATGGTTACTTCTTCATGGTCTTGTCTACACTCTACCTTGTAGGTGCCATCTCCTTGGGAACAGTGCTCCCCTCACCTGGAACAGTGCTCTACCTCCCAAGTATATCTGCTCAGAAGCCCTCCCTGCATTTTATGGGGGAAACCACGTGACTGAGGTACTGCAGAGGGGAGCCCACTGTAGAGATAGGATTACTGAGGCAAGTGGAACAACAAGCTGTGATGAAAGTGATGTAAGGCCCCTAGCATCAGAACCTTGTCATCCTTGTTAAAATGCATATCTTCAGGCCCCATGCCAACCCAGAATATAAAAGCCTCTGGGGCCGGAATTCGGGCACCTACAGTTCTAGTCATCTGCAATCACCGATCTGTTTTTGTGTTTCTTCACACACTCTTACCCAGCTTGAGTCTGATGAACTGTGAAGTCCAAGAATCTCTGCAGTAAAACCTAATTCCACCCATCTTGCTCTAGAGTTACCTTAAAAGGAGGCAGATTTGAAAGTTGACAAAGACAGACCATTAGCAGGGGCTAGTTAAACTGGCCTCATGGAAAACATACAAGTTTTAAAAATCCTTTCCTTCTGCCTGGTATTTTTCTAGTGGTGCTTGTTTGCTGTCGTTAAAATCCCCTCTTGCTCACTTGTGCAAAACCCAGGAATTTTCTGAAGGTTCTGCAAAGGGATCTGATATAACCAATCCCATATTAGCAACTTTAGGCCAGCCTCAGATGAAGGTAGCCAGCTTCCAATGTGGCTCAGTGATATAGAATCCACCTGCCCATACAGGAGATGAGAGTTCAATCCCTGGATTGGGAAGATCCCTGGAAAAGGAAATAACAATTCACACCAGTATTCTTGTCTGGGAAATCCCACGGACAGGGGAGCCTGGCGGGCTACAGTCTATGGGGGTCACAAAAGAGTCAGACATGACCTAGAGACGAAACAACAACAATGATTTCTGAGACAACAGGGCTGGCCCTCGGGCTCTCCACTCTCTCCAGGCTGTGAGTTTCCATTTCTTCCTCCTGGCTGTCCAGAGGTGTTCTCCTGCTTTCACCTCTTTGGAAGTCCATTTCCCCTTCTTGGTAAGCAGCTGGGTCCTTCTTGGCAGCTGCTACAGATTAGTAAATTACAAGTTCAAGATAAAAAAAAAAAAAGAAATGACTAAAGAATAAAACCTTGAGTCTGGCAATTTGAAGTCAGACTACCACAATGAACACCTGTTGAGAAAGACCATTATTAGAAGCTGGAGGTTTTGGGTGAAAAGATCACTATGAATTAATTTTGATTGCCTCACAAAACTCTGCATAACAAGCGATCTCTGATGGGGGTGTCAAGGGACTTGCATTTGCAGAGGGGGGGAAGATTTTGTTTCCAGCAAGGTAATACAAGCTCTGCCACGATATTACAATTCACCATTGGCTCTGCTTGTCTGTATGCCTCTGTGGAAACAGATTGTGTGTGCTAAGGTTACCATGTATTATGCTTCTGGGGAAAAAAGAGAAACAATTGATATCAAAATCTTTTCAAAAGGTTAGTTGAGAAAGCATGAGGTCAGAGACTCATGACTCCCAAATTGTTCCATCATTTATTTACGTCTTGTCTGTGTAAATGGAGATTTGGGTGTGTTCTCGGGGATTTAAGGATACTTTACTTTTTAAACCGTATATATGTACACCCATATCCATAATTTTTTTTTTTTTTGGCAAAGAAAGAACAGAGTAAAAGATGTGCTTAGACATAGATTTGCTTACAGTTAGATGACCTTTGTACTTGGTAATGTCATCAGAAAAGAGAAAAAGTTAGGCAGCTCCAGGTCAGGAGGCACGGTGGGTGGAAAAGTTGGCAGGGCTGGAGGAGAGGGATGCGTATACTGAATATTAAGTGGTTTCATTCTTTTCTGAAAAGAAAAGAGACTCCAACTCAAATATGCCTGCGTCCTACCTGTCTGTCAGCCCCTGATTAAATCGAAAAGCAGGCATTCCATCTGTTTGCCCCAATGAAAAGTGGAATATTTTACTAACTACTTTCTATTATGGCTCGTCTTAAGAGTTTCCTGCAAAATGATCCTCGCTTCATCTGAAGTCTATTTGGCACACAAAAGGAAGCTCCAGAAAGCTGTATGCTTTTAAGTTAATAAGCAATACACCCAGGTGACTCTGTGGCTTGAATCTTCACACTTGACCATTCATAGAACATGAATTTTTATAGTTGTGGATGTCCATTTGTCATGAGACACAAAACCCCCAAATATCTCAAGTGCAAGGGACAATTAGGAACATAAACAAAATCATGCTTCTTTGTCCCCGTTTGGGATAATTCTGAGTCTAGAAGTTATAGAAATCCACGTTCAAATTATGTAACCCTATTTTCCCCACCAAACATATCATTTTACTAAAACCAATTTTTTTCTTCTTTCCAGTGTATTAGGATGTTGCCTCCCAGATTTGAGCACAACAGGGAAATGAAACCTCCACCCCCACCCCAAAGCCTCCAAGGAAAGTCATGCCCACAAAGTTTGAGGATGCTTCCGGTCCTTGCAGTTTACAGTTTATCCAGAAGATTTGGGAAACCTCGAGGGGAGGGAAGACTCTTTGGGTGGCTGGCAAATGTAATCTCCCCAGGAGCAAACGCCTGGTAAAAGAATTCCAATTTCTGCACGATTTGGAAAGTCTTTGGGGGTTCCTCTGAGATATTAGATAATTGAATATAGCTTTCTCCCACCAAAAAAAAACTTCGCACCTCCAACGACAGCCCCCAAACTCCCCAGATCCCAGAGCACACTAGTCAATTTTATGACAAAATTAATCTGGAGCGTGACTTATGGAGCCCCAGAGGGAGGTCACTGGGGCCGGTAAATATGTAACATGGCTTTTTCGGTTTCCGTTTCGCATGAATACAAAATAAACTGCGGCCCTCCGCACGCTGGAAAGTTCTTCCTTAAAGTTAATAAAATCTGTCAACTTCCATAAAGGCTGAGAGGAAGGGGTCCACAGGTGCAGGCGCTCGGGCTCCGTCTCGGGAAGTCGGGGCAGCTAATAAAAAGCCCTGGGCACCGCGCGGCTCCCTCCCCATCAATTCCCATCAAGCGTTATTAGAGTCATCTGCCGCCTCCGAGGTGCGTCCCCCGCGCTCGCCCCGCAGAAGCGACAATGACATTTGGCCGCGCTGCAGGTGCGGCTGTGTGTGGCCGCGCGGCCCGAGTGGGCCGCCTTTGTGGCGCTCGGGTCCTTTGATCTGGGCCACAAAGGGCTGCGGAGCTGCAGCCCCCTGCTTTCTGCCTGCGGCTCCTCCCGGGCCAGGGAGAGGCTGGGGCGGGGGGCGCTAAGGGGGTGGCGAGTAGGGAGATGGGAGCCGGGAGCGCGAGGGAGGGGGCCTCGGGAGGGGACGATCCATAATATTTATTTCAACAATAGCTTCAAATCTTTTTAAACATCATAAGAACACGGCTCATTAAGCCCACAACAGCCTTGAAATTGTGTTATAAAACCGCAAAACAGAAATCAATACATTTGCTAGAAAGGAGGTAATGAAATATATTGAGTTGCCCGAGAAGTGGTTTGTATGAATCATAATATTATTATGTGCGCATCAATTCCATTTCCAATACTTAAAGTTAACCAGCTAGCGAAGAGCGCTCTGAACCCCTCGTTCAACAAACTCTCCCCGGTTACTCGCCAGGCCGGCGCATCCTATAAATAACCTGGGGAGAGGGGCCAGATCAATGCCGCCCACCCCAGAGCTTCAGCTGCCGAAGCCCTATTGCTTCCCCGTCGGATCAATACGGGGCGCACAATGGCCCGGAGAGCGCCGGGGGCAGGCGGCATGCCCACGGCTCCGCTCGGAGCCGAGCCTCCCGCCCGGAGCATCGCGGCCGGCTTCTCTCAGCCGACTTGGGCCAGCTGCTCCGCCCCTCCTGGCCAGAAACTGCCGCTTCCCTCCTCAGCCTTCTGGAGATCACGGTTTCTACAGCTTCCTCTCTGAGGACTCCAGTCTCCGAAACCAGCACCCACCCAGTGGATGAACTCCAGTTTGTTTTCTCATGACTTTGTGGTTGGAATGGGTGTTGTTTTCCTTCCCCTATGCTGTTAGTGAATTAAAACCGATAACGTTTTTCTTCTCTCTCCTGATGCGTTTTGAAAGAGAATCTGATTCTGTAATGTACAGGCAGCACAAATCAGGATATATCTGAGTTTTGTGGGGCCTGAAGTTTATGCAGTTTGGCGGGGTGGTCCTGAAGAAAATCTATCTTACTCTTGCAAATTTCATAAAAACAAGGGAACACATTGCCAAGGCTCCTCCCGGTTTGAGAGTGGTGGAGGGGGTGGGAGGCTGAACTGGATCCTCCTAATTTCTGGGAGAGTCTGACCCAGAGAAAGTCCAGGCCCCCTGAAATCATCTGATCTATGCAGTTCCCTGCTGCCTCCCACTTCTGGAATGTAAGCCCTGTGAGGGTTCTGGCCCCAGAGCACGGGACCTGTCACCTAGTAGGTGATTGGTGAGTAGGGGGATCTGGGAGTGGGCTGCTCTGTGGGGTCTGCCAGGGAACCACAGGCTCATGTAATAGCTACAGAAGTTTCCTGAAGGTCTTGAGTTGGTCAGCCTCTGTGTCTCCCTTCTAACTCAGCTACACCTGTGATACTGGTACTCTGCATTTGGAGTTTGGCCTGACCATCAACACAAGAAGACCTGGTGAGTGCCCGAGGATTCTCGATAAACACAGCTGTGTGGGACTGTGTCTACACACACAGGCAAACCCTCACACCTGAACAGATGCACACACAAAGCAGACGGGAATCCCCAGATAATCTAAGTCTGGGGAGTATCAACGACTAGTCAGGGTCCCAGTGGTTCTCATCCTGGAATGATTTTGCCCTCCACAGGGGATATTCATCATGTCTGGAGACAGTTTGGTTGTCATATTCTGGGTAGGGGGAGGGGGTTGAGAGGGAGAAGAAGGTACTGGCATTTAGAAGGTAGGGGCCAGGGATGCTGCCAAATAGCCTACAATACACAGGACAACCCTTGCCATAGAGGACTCTCCAACCCCAAATGACAGTGGTGCCAAGATTGAGAAATCCTGAGCTAACGCTGCACCACGGGTGTCTTTCTGGCCATGACTGACAGGGCTGCTGGCCCTGTTTCAACTACAGAGCCTTGGACAGGGCTGTAGGAGAAAGGGGATGAGCAGTGTGAGACCCCATGCCCCTCCCTCTCTTGATGTTGTACCAGGGCTCTCTGACTGATAACCACTGACCACCATTGTCCCTGGTATATTGCTGTTGCTACAGCTCTGGGTCTTTGTTGCGTGGCCTCTTGAGGACAAGCCCTTCTGAATACTTCCGACACACCAACCAGTCACCTGGTTGCTAAGAGTTGTCTACCAGTGCTCCTGCTTGGCCTTTGAGGTACCTGACTCACAGGAAGGGCTTGAAGAAATAAATCCTCAGTCTTGAAATCGGTGGCATAACCTCTGCTCTCCATAACCCCTCTTCCATGCACAGCCCTAATACCCTTCACCCCTGCTGCATATACAAACCTCTCCCTCCTGCAGGTACCCCACCACACACTGGCCCTCTGAATCTCCTGGGTAACGCCCCAGACTCTACAGTATAAGTACAGAATTAGATACTGGATGTGCCTATATTTCAGAATCTAAAAGCTTAGTAATTTTACAGCCCTAGAGGTTTCCCCCAGATTCCTTTGTCTCTTTCTCCTTTTTCCCCTCCCGGACCGCCTATTGTCTCATGCTTATCCCAGAACTGATCCCTCCTACCATCTTGGCCATTCTCAGACACAGACTTTATGACGACCCAAGTTTCTGCTTTTGTTGGCCAGGAAAGATCAGCGGTCACATGAAACAGCACGAATGTGATTTTCTTTGTTTGAAGAGGGGAGTGTCATCTCTGCTACATAATCCCAATTACGCACATTAGCTGACTCAGGCCAGTGCTAGCCATTCATTGACCAGGCAGATGGTCACCCAGGCTATGATTTTGTCTTTGCAGAACCTGGAAACCAGTTTAATTTGGGCACAGAAAACTAAGAAACTGTCTCCTATTTCCATTTGGCTTAATACCTACAGATAACCCTCTGATTATTTTAAGAATCAAATCTACTGGGTAGTTTTTAGATTCCAAAAAATTGTTTTTTTTTTTTTTTTTTAAATTAAATTGTTTTCACTTTCTGTTTGTACCTGAGGAATAAGACCAAAAGAAAACTGCCGCAGAACAAAATTTTCCACATTGGAGAGCTCAGAGATGCCTAACAAAAATTAGCCCTAATGATTAAGTTTTAAAACTTCAGAGGATGAAATTTAAGGAAAACAAAAAACCGTGCCCAGTTCTGAACATATTAAACTAACCCAAACAAAATGATTCAGTCATCCTTTGAGTCAGGATTTGCCATAATTTGGTCATGGCTTATGGAACCAATATTGAGAAAGAAGGTCAAAATAATTTCTTTCCCTGTAAATTTTTGGGGTTTTGTTTATAAACACAGAGATTCCATCATAAAATATGTTTTTTTTTAAACCGAGTACACAAAACATTAAGAATTCCTCCAAAATGGCAGGCAATTTATTCTTGTTTATGATGTTTATTATGTTACAAGATGTCCATCTAGTCTGGAAACAGAGGCAAATATAAATAATGTGATCAAGAACATCTTCAGTCTTAAAAACAACTAATAACATATTTCCAGACTTTATGGCCGTCTTTTATTATCACTGTCATGTGGACAGTACAAATGAAAACCCAGTTCACATTGCTTATGTGCTGTGACTACATCCTCGAAAGCTAAATAGATCTTCTTTCACATAATAATATCCACTTGCATACATTTTTTGGAGGGCAGATCAAACTTTAAATGAATACCATTGAAGATACCCTTGGAGGTGAAGAATTGTTTTTGAGAAGGGAGTTTTACCCGGTTTTGAAGTAGAGGCTTGCCTAGCTGAATTTCCCTTAAAAAGCAAGACACGCAATGAAGATGGCAGCATGAGGGTGATGGAGATCAGGATGGGCATTCGTGCCCTTTGGCCTGTGGGGGCAGGCATGCCGCTGTACAGGATCTGCATGGTCCGTCTCAGCGGAATCTTCTTCCATCTCTGCCCATGACTTAGGGCGCACCTTGAGGTACATAGATCTAACGCAGGGAGGTCCGTGTTTGACTCGGCTCCTAGACATGAATGCAGTATGATGTCTGTGACACATGGAAAATAGAAAAGTGTGCGACCCTGGGCTTACATCCAGGCTTTTCAGATAACGAGCTGTGCGTCCTTGGTTGCTTCACTGACCCTTTGTAGGTCTTAGTTGCCTTGGCTGCTGCTAAGTCGCTTCAGTCGTGTCCGACTCTGTGCGACCCCATAGACGGCAGGCAGCCCTCCAGGCTCCCCCGTCCCTGGGATTCTCCAGGCAAGAACACTGGAGTGGGTTGCCATGTCCTCCTCCAATGCATGAAAGTGGAAAGTAAAAGTGAAGCCACTCAGTCGTGTCCAACTCTTAGCGACCTCTTGGACTGCAGCCCACCAGGCTCCTCCATCCACGGGATTTTCCAGACAACAGTACTGGAGTGGGGTGCCAGTGCCTTCTCCGTGTCAGGCAAATTTATTCTAGATCTAAAAACGCTGGAATTGCAGTACTGTCAACCCCACTGATAAGGAAGCTCCCTTTGTCTTCACAAAAAATCCAACTCACAGATTCCACTATCCATTCCACATCCATAGGTGAGGAAAAACTGTCATCTACAACCTGGACTGTCCCATCCACTGGGAGGCCTAGCTGCATTGACTGGAGCTATTTGAAAGAAATTTAGGTGTCAATTCCAATACTCTTCTTTGGAATTAAAAAGTCTATTTGAACCGGGGTGTGATAACTCGGGCTGTACCTATTGTGTAACACCATCTTATATCCCATTTCTATTCTATTTCTTGAGGGCAATGCTGCTATCCTATTTATGGGGCAACACTGTGGTATTGGCAGACAGAGATGCTGCCTAAGTATCTCTTCAACCAAAGACAAAGCACATTGAAATAGTAAATCAAGATCCAACCTCCTGGCTTCTATTTGAGTTGGAGTCACAATGTGGAGACATTCTGCCTTAGGAAGTATGTTTGTCTATATTTTGAATTTGACTTCTTTCAACCTGCTTTTCTTATCACTTGCATCCATTCCTGTCCCAAAGATTTGAATCTTGGATTCAGCTAAATATGAACAAGTTACATTTGCCACACCACCTAAGTTTACAGCAGTCGCTGGTGTGTATGCCTCTGTGTGTGTGTGTGTGTGTGTGTGTGTGCCCATGCACATCATGTGTGTGTGTGCGTGTGTGTGTGCCCATGCACATCATGTGTGTGTGTGTGCCCATGCACATCATGTGTGTGTGTGCCCATGCACATCATGTGTGTGTGTGCGTGTGTGTGTGCCCATGCACATCATGTGTGTGTGTGTGTGCCCATGCACATCATGTGTGTGTGTGTGTGTGTGTGCCCATGCACATCATGTGTGTGTGTGTGTGTGTGTGTGTGCACGCGCTCGTGCTGCCACCCACATGTTTGGATGCATTTGCATCCGCAGATGGGTGTCTCTTGCCAGTGAGGAGAGGGCCTGCCTTTCTACAGCCCTGCAGTTCTTGAGAGCATTGGCTGTATCATTTGCAGCAGCTGAATCAATATTTTAATGGAAAATTACAAAGAAGATGAGTATTTGGAAACCAAAGGTTGCCGGCCAAGAGCAGAAAATAAAAACGACTGCACGTCACCTAGAAGACGGAGACCTAGGAATTGGCTTCCCATCCATCTCTTTTATTCCTGCACTTACATTATAGCCGGCATGTTCTCCTCCAGTCCCTGATTGCTTATTTTAAATTGTCTTCCAGTTCCCAGCCTCTGTCTTCCCTGTCCTCCTCCTCCCTGCCCGTCCCTTCTCCCAGGCCTCCCAAATGATACAGTCTGTGCCATTAGCAATGTAGCTAATGGAGAGCCCAGAGATGCTTCTTGCTTCAGCCAATCCTGGGGAGAGCAGATGAGGAGAAGGGGGGTATCTTCCTCCTGGAAGATGATCTGACAGCAAGCAAAGCCCCCCTGACCCTCTCACTGCAGGTGCAAGGCTCTGAAGAGGAACCACAAAAATACTGCAGAAGGTAAGGCTGCCCAGAAGTGCAGTCAATACACGGACGAGATCTAGGTCAGAGGCACAGATCGATCTCAAGGCGTGAATCACTGACCTCCGTCCATGCTCACCCGCTCTAAATTCTGAGTCCCTGTTAACTAAAGATCGCATTTCCATTGTTACAGCCCAGAAAGTGATTCCTGGTTCCATTGTTTTACGTCTCTTACCCAACGCCTATTTGGGAAGCCTTTTTATGCCATCTTTTAAATATCCAAAACACAATTCCAAATATCTCCAAGGTAAACTTCTCTTCCATTCACCATAAACCCCAGAAAGAATGCAGGTAGAAGGTAAAGGTGCAGTAAACATTCCTTTGTTCTTCACTGAGCTAATGGTATCTGGATCATTCTGGAGGAGGTATCATAACAAATTGTCTCTCTAACCATTGTCTCTGCAAAAGTCGGGTAAAGTCCTAAAGATCAAGAGCACATTTTTTAACAGGAGGGAAGGGCGGTGGTTTGGGTGACTTTTGCTTACTACACAGGGAATCCCCACCCCCCTCCCCTCCCCAGCCACCCCATGAGTTC